>CM076569.1:945994427-946282845 GCA_034641835.2 Pinus albicaulis
AATTAATTGTAATTTTTCTCATTGGCCTTGATGCCATCCTGTACAGCTCCATTCTTATTTTAATACCCAAGAGGTGATTTTTGAAATACTTTCATATCTAGTTTTCATATCTGGATTTCACATTTCAAGTTGACAATATAACAGATAAGTTGACAATTTTTTCAAATGCAAATCTAGATAAAAGCATGGCTGTCTTTGTCAATGATTTTTGGAATACCTCTTATCGTCTAAATTATTAAAATATGAGTTCTGATTTGTTGCATTGTTTGTCAAACCACCTTTTTTGTTGCAGTATTTGTAAAAACCAAAGTTTGATAATATAAGTTTATTAATGTCCAGCAAATGATCAAAGGAGTATGTCAATGGGAAGACCAAGGGTTAGCTCAACTGGTTTTTTTTCATGTTGTTGGGCATCTGCCTAGTTCAACCCTCCTGGTTAGGCACACTAGTCTATGACTTTAGCGAACAGGGTTACTAGGGATGCCATCCACAAACATGAGGAAGCATCTCTTGGGTTTCCCCACAAGGTTTTCCTTGGGGAAAATGTTAGGTCAATGGGATTATAAGAGTACATCACTAGCCAAAATACAATGTGGAAGTGTGGAAGTGTGGACTATAAAGATGCTAAAAATCATATCAAAACAGATTTTTAATTGTGCTAGAAGCAGAACAACAAGAGAAGATAAGAAAGTACATGACTCGGAGTGGAGATAAAGTAATTACAAGAAAAAGATAATATGTATGATATCTGAGGACCAAAGGAACTTTAGTTTGAACTAGTCATGGTATGCTAGTGCTGACAGGTGAGGACGAGCAATTAGATCAAGGGGGGTCTCCCTGCTAGAGTCCTCAATGACCGCAAAATTTTTTTTGGACTAGTGGATGATGTCCTTTGGAGTGTGTCTGGGACTGATAGGGCTCTACAGTATGATCCTTGTGGGAAGCCCAAATTTGAGCAAGCTCTCCTAACATCCAGGCATGGAAAAATTCTCCTGATGGATGGTTGGCTGTGTGGATTTGGGGGCACCCAGCTCCAAGGCCTTGTCGAGTTGTCTACTAAATTGTCTTGTTGGTAAAATGGTGTGCACGTGTGGCCTGGAACAACAACTCCATAAGGACCTTGTGAGGTAAGTGACTAGTCCACTCCTTTCCCATATGGGAAGGGGATATTGAGAAATATATGCACAGATCGACAAAATAATTGTATTAGCGCTGAGAACTCTATTATCACAGTGGTTTGTGAAGCTTTCCAATGAATGAACAAAATGTATTTCATTCTGAAAGTACCCTATAATATATTCTACTATCCTATTATCAACTATATAATTTAGTTTAACTAATTATATAAATGGATGCAAATTAATGCTTATTTAGAGTCTTGTTGATCAAAATAATAGTTTATTGCACCTATATTTTATAGTATTATAGTATTTTGGTATTAAAAATAATATCTTCTAAAATTTGGGTTTCGAAAATTGTTGATAACTTCTTGACTGAAGTGCTTGAGTCTCTCCAAGGAGATGCAATGAGTCACAAATCAATCAAAGTAAGGCAGCAAGCTTCACATTAACAAATCAGCCATATCTTCATCTTCTACTAGCTTCTTAACAATCGGTGGTAGCTCCCCGGTGACTGTCACGTGCTGGCCCAGTGCCTTCTTCAGGCATGATACATGGAAGATGTTATGAATCCGGCTGCCTTGGGGCAGCTCCAACTCATATGCAACCTGCCCGATCCTACGTATCACCTTGTACGGTCCATAAAAGCGAGGCTTAAGCTTCTCTGCCCCCTTCTGTTTGAGTGAAGACTGTCGGTATGGCTGTAACCGTAGGTAGACCAGGTCCCCTACCTTAAAGTGTCTCTCCACCCGACCCTTATCAGCATACAATTTCTGCTGATTTTGTGCTGTGGCTATGTTGTCCTTGAGAGCCCGGAGGATGTCTTGGCTCTCTTGGATCCATAATTTGGCTCGCGGAGCCCTGCTAACACCAAACATCACGTCCACAAAAGATAGGGAATGGTATCCATACAACGCAAAAAAAGGTGTCATGCCAATGGACATGTGGTGGGTTGTGTTGTAGCAGTACTCGCCCAGATGTAGCCATTTCGACCATGCTCTCTGCTGCCCACTGACGTAGTTACGCAAGTAGCCCTCCAGCCACTTGTTAACTATCTCTGTCTGCCCGTCCGTCTGGGGATGATAACTAGTGCTCGGTGTCAACTCAGTCCCCACTAGTCGAAAGAACTCCTGCCAAAAACCACCCATAAAACGGCTGTCCCTGTCACTAACGATGGTCTTGGGTAGACCATGTAATCTGAAAATCTCCCGGAAAAACAGCTCTGCCACCTGTGCCGCTGTATAATGCGCCGAAATGGCGAAGAAATGAGCATACTTCGTTAGCCGGTCGACTACTACGAAGATGCAGTCCTTGCCCTGCACCGTGGGCAACCCCGTGATGAAGTCCATCGAAACACTCTCCCACTTCCCCTCTGGAATGGGAAGCGGCTGCAACAACCCCGCGGGATGGCTCATCTCACCTTTGTTTCGCTGACAAACCTCACACTCCCGGACATGCCGGAGTACGTCCTCCTTGAGGCCTTTCCATGCAAATCTCTCCCGGATGGCCCTGTATATCTTGGTGAACCCCTGATGGCCCGCCAATGGTGAATCATGAGAAGCATGGAGTATCTTCTCCTTGAGCTGAGACCCCTCAGTCAAGAAGATCCTATCCCTGTAATAGATGACCTCATCAGCCACCCTGTATCTGCTATCTGCTATCTGTCCATCCAGCACTTCGCATGCAAATTTATCTTTGGAATACCCAACCAGTAGTCGAGCCTTCCAGTCAGCGTCCAAGCTCATGAGTGATAACGTGGCTGGTCTACGGGAAAGGGCATCTGCTACCACGTTATTCTTCCCTTTGACATACTCTATGTCAAAGTCGTAAGCCTGGATCTTGCTGATCCACTTCTGCTGCCTCTCCTGTAACTGTTTCTGCTCCAGAAAGTACTTCAGGCTGTTATGATCTGTTCTCACCCTGAATCTGCCACCTACCAGGTACTGCCGGAATTTGGCCAATGCATGCATGATGGCCAACATCTCCTTGTCATAGATGGGATAAAGCCTCTCATGTGGAAGGAGCTTCCGGCTCTCGAACGCAATCGGATGACCTTCCTGCATCAAAACTGCTCCAATCCCTTCCCCTGATGCATCGCACTCTAGGACAAAGGGCTGAGTGAAATCGGGCAATGCCAACACGGGGCAACTACTCATCACCTCCTTGAGCTTATCAAAAGCTCGCTGCGCGGTATCCGACCAACTGAATGCCCCCTTCCTCGTCAGCTTCGTGAGGAGTGCTGCAAGCTGTGAGAAGCCCTTGACGAACTTCCTGTAGTAAGTACAGATACCAATGAACCCTCTCAGTTCTGTTACATTCCGCGGCTCTGGCCAGTCCCTGATAGCCCGGATCTTCTCCTCGTGGACTCTCACTCCGTCCACTCCTATGGCATCTCTGTCAATCCAAACTCACACTTGGAGAGCTTGGCAAAGAACTGCTGCTCCTCCAGAATATGCAAGACCGTCTCAATGTGTTGGAGGTGCTCCTCCCAGGTCCTGCTGTATATAAGGATATCATCAAAGAAAACCAGCACAAACTTTCTCAGATGATCCCGGAAAATATGGTTCATACAAGACTGGAAAGTAGCAGGTGCATTGGTCAGCCCAAACGGCATGACCAGAAACTCAAAGTGCCCATAGTGACACCTGAAAGCAGTCTTGGGAATGTCCTGTTCCCTCATGCGTATCTGATGGTACCCGGACCTCAAATCAATCTTTGAGAAGAACCGAGCTCCTCTCAACTCATCCATCAACTCATCGATCCTGGGAATGGGGTACCTGTTCTTCAGGGTCTTTTTGTTCAAAGCCCTGTAATCAATGCACATGCATAATGTGCCGTCCTTCTTCTTCACCAGCACTACTGAAGAAGCGAAAGGGCTGGTGCTGGGTCGAATGTGCCCAAGGGCCAGCAGCTCCTGAATGGCCCGCTCTATCTCATCCCGATAGGCTTTGGGATGCCTATACGGTGTGGTGATTACCGCCTGTATCCCCTGCTCCAACTCGATCGTGTGCTCAAACCCTCGATCCGGTGGCTGTCCTGGCGGAATATCTCCAAAAACTACTGCATATCTGTCGAGAAGAGTCTGTAGATCAGGGTGTACCGTCCGTCCTGTATCTACTGCCTCTGAAGCCCGCAACTCGACTGCCCACTCTATATCTCCCCTGCGGAATGTCGCCTCCATGCTGTGTGTCGATACTGTCTGGGGTGGATATGTGTTCTGCCCTCGAATCTTCTCATGCTTCCCCGTCTTGGGATCATCCCACTCCATCTCCAAGGCCTTCCAATCTGTTGTGACTTTTCCCAGAGTAATAAGCCACTGAACTCCCAATATCATGTTGGTGTCCGGAATGTCCACCACAAAGAAGTGATCGGTCAATGTATAGGTGCCCATCGTCACTGATAACTATGGTACATATCGAGCACAAGCCATGGTCTGATCTCCTGGAACCAAAACGGAAAACCCATCAAAGCCCTCTGTCGGTATGCCTCTCCGTGCAACCATCTGGGCATCAATGAAGTTGTGGGTAGCCCCACTGTCGACTAAGACCGAGACTCTCTGTCCGCACACTGTCCCACGCACGCGCAATGTCAGATACTTGGGAACTCCTCGTAACGCTGCTAGAGCTCCCCCAGTAGGCGCGAATGAGGCCCCACCTGCATCGGGTGGTGGAGGTGGTAAGGTACTCTGCACTGCATAACATCCTCCTGTCTCCTCATCATCCCCCTCATCCTCTTCTCCGCTGCTCTCGGAGAAGACCTCTATGAAATGTGCCTTCCCGGCCGTACACTTGTGTCCCGGTGCCCACGGCTCCTGGCAGGTGAAGCATAATCGCTTCCGTCTCAGCTCTCTCCTGGCCTCATCATCATACTGTCCTCGTCCTGGATTCGCCTTGGGAGGCGGAACCCTCGTGTCCTTACCCTTTGGCTGGAAAGCCTGTCTCTGGGGATAAGGTGGCCGAGTCCTAGGCAAGACATCTTGTAGGTCACGGGCCCTACTGATAGCATCCTGTAGTGTAGCCGGTTTGTTCGACCGGACTAGGCCACGAAGTGGTTCTGACAGCCCCTCTACAAACATCGTGATCATCCGAGTTGTTGATAAGTCGGGTACCATCACTGAAACCCTCAAGAAGTCTGAGATGTATGCCTCTGCACTCCCCGTCTGTCTGAGCTTGGTCAGCTCGAGGAAAGGCTGATCCGGGTCCTTCTTGTCAAAACGTTCCACCACTCTCTTGGTGAACTCGGCATATGTCGTCACTGTGGAATGTCCCAGTGTTGTCAACCCATGAAACCACCAGTTCTGGGCCTCACCCTCTAGATGTAATGCAGCCATCTTAATGGCCTCCCTCTCTGGCATCTGGTTAAGCTGAAAATAGAGGTCTAGTTTCTCCACCCAAGACTTGGCCGTAGCCTTCTGTGAACCATCAAACATCGGCAAATGAAATTTGCTTGCTGCACGGTGACTATCCCGGTGGGAGCCACGTCCCTTGTTTCGCTCCCGATCATAAGACTTGCCGCCACATCGGAACTGGATATAGCGATCAAAAGGGAAAGCATCCATAAATGCCTGTCCCATGCTCCGCCAATCTGCAAACATAGCCGCATGTTGAGCTGGACCCCCATCTCTTGGTGCAGTTGGTTCCTCTTCCTCTACCGGAAAGGTAGGCATAGTGGGTCGCGTGGGTGCGGAATCGATCTTCTGCGTTGTCACAATGGGAATAGCGTCTGGTATGTAGCTAGACACGCCCGATCCTTCCCCTACCTGGAAAACCCTAGGGGGTTCTCTCTGTGTTCCCTCTATAGCTGCAAATTTCTTGTTTACATCCTGCATGAATGTATCCATCTTCTCCGTCAACTTCATAATGATATCCTCCATTGGATTCCGCTGTTCTGTCTCTGAATCAGAATCACTTCCCCCGAAGAGACTCTTGTAGGGGTTATCCCTGGACGTCATAGACTGCTAGCACCATAGGCTGAGCCAGATCTATGCTCTGATACCACTGTAATATCCCCAAAGGGAAATAACCAGTAATAAACAGAAATATGCCAGACAGATAAAGAAAATACAATGCTGAACCAGATCACTGAATAATGACACATAGAATTCCAGAAAACTGAGCCATTTTATTAATCTGAAAGTACATAGAGAGGAGTACAAGAAAATCAGAATAAGTGCACCTATCCTTGCCCTAAGCAAGTGGAAACCCTCTCAGACAGAATAATGGCTGCAACAAGGACAGCGTCCTAGCTGCTCTGAAGGCTGAAGACTGGAAAACAGCTGATCTCAACTCCAAACCTCTCTCCAATGAAAAACGCTGTCTCTGCTAGTGACAGCGCAGAAACAGATGAAGCACTAGGCACCAAAAACTCCAGACAGATAGATCAGCTACTGAAGGCTAGAAAAATGCTGTTGAGCCCTCTCACATAAGCCTGCTCCCCAGATCAGCGTCCTACCTTAGAACCGAAACCCGCTGCCCGCGCACTGTCCCTCGTACGCGCAATGTCAGATACTTGGGGACTCCTCGTAATGCTGCTAAGGCTCCCCCAGTAGGTGCGAATGATGCCCCCCCTGCATCGGGTGGTGGAGGTGGTAAGGTACTGGCTACTGGTCACAATGGGAATAATGTCTGGCACACGACACGCCCGATCCTTCCCTACCCGGAAAACCTTGGGGGTTCTCTCTCAGGTTCCTTCTATACCGCAACTTCTTTGCTTACATCCCGCATGAATGTATCCATCCTTCCGCCAACTTCATCACGTTATCCCATCGGGATTCCACGTTCTGCCTCTCGAATCGAATCACTTCCGAAGAGACTTCGTAGGGGTTATCCCCGGACGTCATACATCGCAAGACCACAGCCGAGCGCATCTATGCTCGATACTCACCAGACATCCCAAAGGGAAATAACCAGACAAATGTAATATGCCGTGATGACAAAAGAAAATATAATGCTGAACCAGATCATACACATAGAATGCCAGAAAACTGAGCCATTTTATTAATCAGAAAGTACATAGAGAGGAGTACAAGAAAATCGGAGTAAGTGCACCTATCCTTGCCCTAGGCAAGTGGAGACCCTCTCAGACAAATAATGGCTGCAACAAGGACAGCGTCCTAGCTGCTCTGAAGACTGAAGCTGGACTGCGCTGGTACTATGAGCTGAAGACTGGGAAATAGCTGATCTCAAACTCCAAACCCTCACCAATGGAAAACGCTGTCTCTGCTAGTGACAGCGCAGAAACAGATGAAGCACCGGGCACCAAAAACCCAGATGCACAGACCGCCCATCATGCGAAAAACGCTCGTTGAGCCCTCTCACATAAGCCTCGCTCTCCGCACTCGTCCTACCCGGTGGATCCGCTCAATACTCGTATCCGTCTGGACCGGGCCTCAAATCGGGACCACGTCCTATTCCTCCCCTGACCAAGGCCCTCCGTATCACCGTATCCGTTACCAACCTCCGCGTATCTCTCGGGCTGATCGACAATATGTCTCAGATCCGCACTCTCCAAGGCTGGACTGAGCAGTTATCTCTTCAAACATCTAAAGTATCTATCACAATATCTCTCGTATCTTGTAATTCTGCCGGATCTAGTGCTATACTCGTATCCGTAACATCCAAGATCAGACTGCAATATCTCGCTGCTCAGATCTACCCTCTCCAAGACTGGATCTAGCAATGGCCTTCAGATCTGCGTCCTTCCCCTCAAGATTGGACAGCGTCCTCACTCCTCAAGCTGAACTGCGTCCTTCCTCCTCTTGGACAGCGTTTTCCCTGCTCAGATCTGGACTGCGTCCTCCCTGGAACAACGTCCTCACTCTCCCGGCCTGATCAGCGTCCTCCCTCCTGCAGAAACAACGTCCTTCCTCTCCTGAACTGCGCAGCCACAAGAGGGCTTCTTCTCTTCCCAGATCTGCACCAGAAACTGCTGTTACCTTGCTGCTGAAACTGAAAAGTGTACTCAGAACAAACCTTACTAGGGCGGGCACTCGAAGTCCCCCGAAGCTAAGGGTGAAACCAGAAATAACCTTACCAGGGCAGGCACTCGAAGTCCCCCGAGGCTAAGGGGGAGATCTCCGACCGGAGACACTCGTGCACTAAACAGTGCTGCAGACCGACTAAACAACCGGCGTGCTGAAGCAGACAAAAGTCTAGCTCTCAATATCAATATCAAAATATGCATACCCAAATGAGGTGAGAACCCCTCCTTTTATAATGCCAAACTCCCTCCAAAACTTAACTCTCCTTTGACCTGCGCAGTTTACCTTGGGTCAGCCTGATGCCTCCCCCATCATACTCATGTGGACCCCCAAGGCCCCCTCTCTAAGTTACAACGTCAATCTACTAGGAAAAAGAACACTTTATTATAAAGTGAGGTGACTAAAGTGAGGTGACCCCTCTTATTTCTCACTTTATTTATTATTTCTAGCTAAAGCGGCAAAATAAAGCAAAAATGCAATATTCCAATTAGCAAGGCTAATTGGGAATATTACAGCTGAAGCAAGCGCCTCATGCTTACATCATCGTGAGACATCATATACATATCAGGTTATACAGAGTCTATACGAGACTTATTCACAACTTTGTTTATGAACAAGTTTCATCGGTAAAACAATTTTTGTCATCAACAACCTCATGACTCCGTTAATATAAATGTTTCCATTGAACATATGCCAATGCTGCTCTGCCATATTAACCATTATGACACTATCATCCATAGATACCTTCGCTTGACAAAAATATACCGATATATATGAACCAATGGTTGCTGTCATATCCCATCATAAGATCAGATATCTAAGTTTGTCTTCAGGCTTCAATATAAATATGATGATTGAATGATGACATACCAACTCATATACAATACCAATATTGTTATAAGGGACTATGCATGTTGTAGAAGAATCATATATATATGATGCTGGGGAACCAAACCATACCAAAGCGAGACCATATAGGGATCTAGACCATGCATATACAACACTCTGCCGAGACTACATGCCACTGAGGAGAAGATGTATGTCAAGTCTAATATGCTGAGTCTGTAGAGACCATTGAGATCATATGTGCAACATTAAGACCATGTGCCGAGACTATAATACATATGTGATGCCAAGGCTGATGTATGTGCGATGCCAAGACTGATGTATGTGTGATGCCAACACTACATACATATGTGATATACCAATACTGAGATACACTGCGATATGCCAAGACTGTAATATGCTTGTGATATGCCAAGATTGTAATACACTTGTGACAGACTTAAGCGACTGAACCATGCGTCATTCCATCATTCACTGTAGAGAGAACCAAATGAGGGATGCAAATTTACCTGTAGAGCAGCCAAACAAATCGAGACAAAAGCGACATATAATTACCCTATTCGAATCACAAAACCCTGGACATTAAATATTGTAGTCACAAAGCATCAAGTGTGATCAATGTTAACCAATGAATGTGAGAGTCAGATCAAAGTGAGCCACTGATAGTTGATTCGATCCACTCAATAAGTATGATGGAGTGCGAGCCATAAGCCATTCTGTAATGTCAGTGTGTAATGTTCCCAATTTAATTTTTGCAGAAATTGCTTCAAAAATTTAGCCGTCAATTTAAATAAACTATGAGCACAATTTTGAACCACAAAATCGACAACAAAATGGAAATATATTATGCAACCGAGAATAAACAAGACAAATTTGCAAAACTCAGCCCTATTTTATTAAATAAAGAGTACATATATGTAATATTCCCAATTAGCTATTGCTAATTGGAAATATTAATTTTGACTATTTTGCCTTTCTAGAGTTAAAATATAAATAAAGTGGGTGAAGGGGACACTTAGCTCACACTTAGGATAAAAAGTATTTCCTAAAGTCACTTAAGAGACATGTCTATTTGGCAACGTGGGGCCTAGTGGTCAAGTGGCAGCGTAGGAAAAGGAGTAGTGTAGACAGCGTGGGGCCTAGCCAACGCAGAGTGAGTTGGACAGCGTGGGCCAAGGGGGACAGCACAAAGATTGGTGGGGCCTAGGTGAGGGAAAGGCTCACCAAGCATAAAAGGAGGAGGGGTCTCCTCATTCTCATTCATTCTGATTATGCATCTTTGAGATTTGTCTTCTGACATTGAGCACGCTTGCTGTTTAGCAAAGTCTGCACGTACTGTTCAGTACATCGGGTGTCTCCGTTCGGAGATCCCAACCTCAACCCCGGGGGACTTCGAGTGCCCGCTCGGGTGAGGAGTTTCATCCTTGTTTTTCCGGAGAGAGTTAAAGCTACCACAGGAGGAGCATCCACTCAGAGAGACAACGCAGTTAGTGAGAGGGAGGATGCAATATTGAGAGGAGGTGATTCTGGATTGGGGATTTGTTGGTGGATTCAGCCCGAGATAGTGGGTAAGGGGCCAACCCTTCCCTATTCCAGCATTTTAGAGGAGTTAGGGGCCATTATTTGGAGCAAATTATTCAGAGCCAGTGTCCCTCCTTGAGGAATAGCGTAGTGCCTCAAGGGAGCCATTTTCGGGGGTCGGCCATTTCTGAAAAGCTTTCTGGGATTTTCTAGGTATTGGGAGTAGAGGCCATTCCCGAAGTTTCAGAATTTTCCGAGGTGGGGAGCAGCCCCAAAGATTTAGTTCATTCTAGCAGTAGCAGTGCTAGCAGCTTGGGAGATAACGCAGTCCAGAGGGAGCAGCCATTCCGGGTCATTTCCTGAGAGTCTTTCTACGCTTGCCTAGTGCAAGCCGAGGTGCCATCATTCTGATCACCTCTGTACTCATTTCCATTTCTCAGTATTAATAAAATGGCTCAGTGTTCTCCATATTGTTTGTTTCCCTTATGATTTGTCTTTAGTTGCTGTATCTCTTTGTTTATGTGCTTGTATTGCTGTTTATTTCCATTTGGGATATTACAGTGGTATCAGAGCTCATAGACTTGGCTCAGCCTGTGGAGCAGATTGTTTATGACACTAGCAGGAAAACCTTATATCACTTACCAGGGAAGGAAGTATAAAGACCAAGAACGGAGATTAGAGCTCACTTTCGGGAAAGGGGACAACGTTCCAGTGGTGGACGCAGAGGAAGAGGAACCAGTAGCGGAGGAAAGAGATGCCGGGAAGGAGTTCGGGGAACTCCTCCTCAAATCAGTGCAGGATTTGTCAAGGTGGATAGAGGAGATGGGGCAGAGATTCACGGCAGAGTCTAGACAGCGCGAGACCCCAAGGGGTTTCCATGTTGGAGAAGACTCACGCACCTCCCATCATTTACAGGAGCACCTCACAGCGCAGTAGATAGCGTCGCACACACCCCCCCATTCCACGATGACGACATTTCTTGCCGCAGACATTGGGGCAGAAGCACAACAGGAGCAAGAACCGACACACATGGGAGATTATTTTGCTGAGTACCAGTCATACGGTCAGGAGTTCAGAGATGACCTCACTTTCCATGATTTTGTTCAGCTCAAGCAGGACAGCAGACCCCGCAACCATCACAGGGGGAACAGACATTCACATGACGGGGACTTACAACGCACGGTGGGCAGATTCCATCTACCGACATTTGACGGATCGGCCAAGTGTTCGGCAAAAGCTTGGGTGGAGAAGTTGGATATATATTTCTAGCTTAATCAGATGGCCGAGCTAGAGGCCATCAAGGTGGCAGCGCTGCACCTAGAGGGCGAGGCCCATGATTGGTGGTTTCATGGGATGGTTACGCTGGGACACTCAAGAGTGATAGCATATGCCGAGTTTACGCGGAGGTTGGTAGAGCATTTTGATCGGAGGGATCCAGAGGAGCATTTTGTTGAGCTAACAAAGCTCAAGCAGACCGGGAGGCCAGACACATACATCTCCGAGTTTTTGAGACTCTCCGTGATGGTACCTGATTTATCCACAGCTCGGATGATCTATATGTTCATAGATGGATTGGTAGAGCCTCTACGGGGATTAGTCAGATTGACGGGGCTCGCGACACTCCATGATGTAGTTGAGAGGACTCGAGATTTGCAGGATGCACTTCCCAAGACTAGAGCTCCTTTTCCCTAGAGATCGGCATTCCAACCGAAGGGAAAGGATGAGAGGGTTTCACCTGCCAAGGGGAACCAGGGCAGAGGGTTTGGAGATGACGAGGTAAGGAGAGACCTGAAGCGGAGGAGGTTATGCTTCACGTGCAAGGAGCCATGGGCACCAGGACACCGTTGTGCTGCAGGGAAGGCACATTACATCAAGGTCTTCTCCGATAGTAGCGGGGAGGAAGAGGAGTATGAGGAGATGGAGGCTGGAGGCAGCAGTACAATGCAGAGAGGGGATCATCTGCCACCTCCACCACCTGGAGCAGGAGGTGCAACTTTTGCACCTACCGTGGGAGCCCTTGCAGCCTTGCGGGGAGTTCCCAAGTACTTGACACTGCGTGTCCGAGGCACAGTATGAGGGCAGCGTGTGTTAGTGTTGGTACACAGTGGGGCTAGCCACAATTTCATTGATGCCCAGCTGGTAGAGCAGAGGGGCCTGCAGACGGAGACTTTTGATGGGTTTTCGGTACTGGTTCCAGGGGACAAGACCATGCAGTGTGCCAAGTATGTGCCAGCCTTGGCAGTGACGATGGGGACGTACACCCTGACAGATCATTTCTTCGTGGTGGACATTCTTGACACCAACGTGATACTTGGGGTACAGTGGCTTATCACATTAGGGAAGGTCACCACTGACTGGGAGACCTTGGAGATGGAGTGGACGGACAAGAAGACTGGGAGGCATGAGAAGATTCGAGTTATGCACACCTATACACCACAGACAGTTTTAGCACACCGGATGGAGGCAGATTTTTCGGAAGGGAGATATAGAGTGGGCAGTGGATTTGCGTGTGTCGGAGGCAGGATCTACAGGGCATGCCATACACCCAGATGTACAGTCCATCCTCGACAGGTATGCTACGGTATTTGGGGATATACCACCAGGACAACCACCAGATCGGGGGTTTGATCACACGATTGAGCTGGAGCAGGGCATTCAGGCTGTTATCACTACACCCTATAAGCATCCCAAAGCCTATCGGGATGAGATTGAGAGGGCTATCCATGAGCTCCTAGCTCTTGGACACACCTGTCCTAGCACTAGCCCCTTTGCTTCTTCAGTAGTACTTATGAAGAAGAAGGACGACACGTTGAGGATGTGCATTGATTATAGGGCCCTGAACAAGAAGACTATGAAGAACCGGTATCTCATCCCACGGATCGATGAGCTGATGGATGAGCTGAGGGAGGCCAAGTTCTTCTCAAAGATTGATTTGAGATCCGGGTACCATCAAATTCGCGTGAGGGAGTAGGACATTCCCAAGATTGCTTTCAGGTGCCATTACGACCATTTTGAATTTTTGGTGATGCCTTTTGGGCTAACCAATGCCCCGACCACTTTCCAGTCATGCATGAATCACATCTTCCACTTTCCAGTTGTGCATTTTGGAAGAGCAGCAATTTTATGCTAAGATCTCCAAATGTGAGTTTGGGTTGACAGAGATGCTCTACTTGGGGCACATCATTGGGGTGGACGGAGTGAGGGTCCACGAGGAGAAGATCGGGGCCATTAGGGATTGGCCAGAGCCGAAGAACGTGATAGAACTTCGGGGGTTTGTAGGGATCTGTACCTACTACCGGAAGTTCATCAAGGGATTTTCGCAGCTTGCTGCACCCCTTACAGACCTTACCAAAAAGGGGGCATTCAGTTGGACGGATACAGCGTAGAGGACTTTTAAAAGGCTCAAGGAGGTGATGCGCATCTGTCAAGTGTTAGCATTGCCAGATTTTACATAGCCCTTTGTCTTGGAGTGTGATGCATCGGGGGAGGGGATCGACACAGTTTTGATGTAGGGAGGCCAACCCATAGCTTTCAAGAGCCGAAAGCTATTGCCACATGAGAGGTTGTATGCTATATATGACAAGGAGATGTTGGCCATCATGTATGCTTTGGCCAAGTTTCGACAATACCTAGTAGGGAACAGATTCAGGGTGAGGACGGATCACAACAGCCTCCGATTCTTTTTAGAGCACAAACAGTTGCAGGAGAGGCAGCAGAAGTGGGTCAGCAAGATCCAGGCATATGATTTTGACATCGAGTATGTCAAGGGGAAGAACAATGTTGTGGCAGATGCACTTTCCCGCAGATCGGCAGCGTTGTCCTTGATGAGTTTGGACACAGACTGGAGGGCTCAACTGCTGGTAGAGTACTCCAAGGATCATTTTGCTTGTGACATTTTGGATGGACAGGTGACAGATGACAGGTAGAGAGTGATGGACCAGGTGATCTATTACAGCGACAGGATCTTTTTGACTGAGGGCTCCCAGCTCAAGAAGAAGATATTGCACGCCTTGCATGATTCTCCATTATCAGGCCACCAAGGGTTTACCAAAACCTATAGTTCCATCCGAGAGAGGTTCTCTTGGAAGGGCCTCAAGGAGAACGTGCTCCAACATGTCAGGGAGTGCGAGGTTTGCCAGCGTAACAAGGGGGAGATGAACCATCCGACAAGATTATCGCAGCCTCTTCCCATACCTGAGGGGAAATGGGAGAGTATTTCGATGGACTTCATTACAGGGTTGCCCACGGTACAGGGCAAGGATTGCATATTTGTGGTTGTAGATCGACTTACTAAATATGCTCATTTTTTCGCCATATCAGCACATTACACTGCAGCCCAGGTAGCAGAGTTGTTCTTCAGGGACGTTTTCAGGTTGCATGTTCTCCCAAAGACCATTGTCAGTGACAGGGACAGCCGCTTCTTGGGCGGATTTTGGCAGGAGCTTTTCCGTTTAGTGGGCACTGAGTTGACACCGAGTACTAGTTACCACCCCCAAACGGATGGACAGACCGAGATAGTGAACAAGTGGCTGGAGGGCTACTTGCACAACTATGTCAGCAGGCAACAGAAGGCATGGTTGAGATGGTTGCACTTGGGGGAGTACTGCTACAACAACACTCATCATATGTCCATTGGTATGTCTCTGTTATATGCATTGTATGAATATCATGCTTTATCTTTTGCTGACATGATGTTTGGTACTAGCAAGGCTCCTAGAACCAAGGATTGGATCCAAGAGAGTCCGGATATACTCCGAGCTCTCAAGGATAACATGGCTACAGCACAGAACCAGCATAAGTTGTACGCTGACAGGGGACGAGTTGAGAGGCAGTTTGAGGTAGGGGACTTGGTCTACCTACGCTTACAGCCATATCGGCAGTCCACGCTGAAGCAGAAAGGGGCTGAAAAGCTCAATTCTCGCTTCTATGGACCATACAGGGTGATACGCAGAGTGGGAGAGGTTGCATATGAGTTGGAGCTACCCAAGGGTAGCATGATTCACAACGTTTTTCACGTGTCATGCTTGAAGAAGGCACCAGGGCAGCAGGTGACTGCAACAGATGAGCTCCTGCCCACAAATGAGGAGGGGCACTTGGTGCTACAGTTGGAGGCCATTATTGACAATAGGGAGAGGCAGCTACGGAGCAGGATAGTCAGGGAGTACCTAGTGAGATGGAGGAATTTACCGGATGAGGATGCCACCTAGGAGAGTGAGAAGATTCTGCAGCATCCATCACTACAGTTGCTTGAGGACAAGCAACGTTTTGCCAGGGGAGATTGTAATATTTCCAATTAGCAATAGCTAATTGGAAATATTAATTTTGACTATTTTGCCTTTATAGAGTTAAAATATAAATAAAGTGGGTGAAGGGGACACTTAGCTCACACTTAGGATAAAAAGTATTTCCTAAAGTCACTTAAGAGACATGTCTATTTGGCAATGTGGGGCCTAGTGGTCAAGTGTCAGCGTAGGAAAAGGAGCAGCGTAGACAGTGTGGGGCCTAGCTAGTGCAGAGTGAGTTGGACAACGTGGGCCAAAGGGGACAACGCAGAGATTGGTGGGGCCTAGGTGAGGGAAAGGCTCACCAAGCATAAAAAGAGGAGGGGTCTCCTCATTCTCATTCATTCTGATTATGCATCTTTGAGATTTGTCTTCTGACATTGAGCACGTTTGCTGTTTAGCAAAGTCTGCATGTACTGTTCAGTACATCGGGTGTCTCCATTCGGAGATCCCAACCTCAGCCGCGGGGGACTTCGAGTGCTTGCTCGGGTGAGGAGTTTCATCCTTGTTTTGCCGGAGAGAGTTGTAGCTACCACAGGAGGAGCATCCACTCAGAGAGACAGCGTAGTCAGTGAGAGGGAGGACGTAGTCTTGAGAGGAGGTGGTTTCGGATTGGGGATTTGTTGGTGGATTCAGCCCGGGATAGTGGGTAAGGGGCTAGCCCTTCCCTATTCCAGCATTTTGGAGGAGTTAGGGGCCATTATTTGGAGCAGATTATTCAGAGCCAGCGTCCCTCCTTGAGGAATAGCGTATTGCCTCAAGGGAGCCATTTTCGGGGGTCGGCCATTTCTGAAAAGCTTTCTGGGCTTTTCTGGGTATTGGGAGTAGAGGCCATTCCCGAAGTTTCAGAATTTTCTGAGGTGGGGAGTAGCCCCAAAGATTCAGTTCATTCCAGCAGTAACAGCGCCAACAGCTTGGGAGATAACGTAGTCTAGAGGGAGCAGCCATTCCGAGTCATTTCCTGAGAGTCTTTCTACGCTTGCCTAGTGCAAGCTGAGGTGCCATCATTTTGATCACCTTTGTACTCATTTCCATTTCTCAGTATTAATAAAATGGCTCAGTGTTCTCCATATTGTTTGTTTCCCTTATGATTTGTCTCTAGTTGCTGTATGTCTTTGTTTATGTGCTTGTATTGCTGTTTATTTCCATTTGGGATATTACAATATAAAACTGGTAATGGCTGATAGAATGGCCACCAAAGAAATCTGCTCCAATGTTACACGGGCCCTCCACCAAAACTAAACTGAGCTGCCACTACTAAGCTCTCTTGTGAATTCTGGATGAATTCACCAAGGGGAGATGGGTACTCGCCCAATCTCACTAAATCACCCGAGGATTTCAGTCCTAGGGCTACTGCTGAAGTAGAAAACCGGGTTCTCAACCTCTCATACAGGAAGAAATATCAAATCGAAGATGTCCTCTAATGGCCTCCTCCTCCTCTTTTATAAATCTGATGAACCTCTCTAGAACCTCCTATTTATTATTATTTTAATCATGGAGCACTTTTCCCTCTTTTATTTCAATTAAAATATTCTTTTTTAATGTGGGAAAAGGGTAAATTGGCCACCATGCCTCCTCAGGTCACTGAAAATCACCTCTAACCATCCCATGTTATAAATATTCTCGTTCTGGTTCCAACGAGCTATTATACTAATGTGTTTTGCCAAGTTTTCCTCTCGAAATGCCACCTTATGCGTAATTAATTGTGTCAGGCCCATTAATAACTCTGTTTTTTGAAAGTTGTCGAAATGCAATGAAACGAAAGGCAACTTGTGCAGATGATGGAATATTCCAAGTGAATGCCATCGAACCTCGTAAAAACTCCTCAAAACCCCTCCAAAAGCCCTTGGGCCCACTGAGTACGCCATCCTGCTCCTGTGACTTGTTTGCTCCCAACTCTGAAAGTCCATCCTAACCATGTTATAAGGAACACCAGAAAAAGGAACATTACAAATCCTCCTGCCCCAAGATTGCTTGCCCTCAAGCAATCCATATCTTGTCGACCAATCTGGCAGTCCCGTGCAAATGAGAATCAATAACTGGATCCCATACAAACCACTCGATGATACCATACCTCTGTGCCACCCAACAAAGAACGAATCCCTCAATACTCGGATCCCAGACTAAACTCTGACTCGACCTGCTACTAGTTGATCCACCTCGATCCCAATGTCACCATGGCTAATCATCGCCCAAGTCCCATGGCTCTGACTATGCTTTGTCTCTGGCTATAGCTGCTGCTCCATTAAGCGAATACCAGCTCATCACTATTCTCCAATCCAACCTTTGGCATAGTCCAAGGTCAACCTCATTCTGCTGATGCTGGGCTAGTGCTACTGAAAAACTGATGAACTGTCGGTCCACATACCACTGCTCACTTAGACATGCAATAACCCTCTCATCTAAGGGCTCCTGTTATACCATGCCCCAGACTAAGAATGATACGCCATCAATAGGATACCAACTCATGATCTCCCGCCAATCTATCTCGTGAAAAGAATCGAATGTATGGAAGAAGTCTACTATGTTTCCGCCAGTCCATGCTCAACTCATGCTATTCTGTCCAATCCATCAACAAGATCTGTCTGTGGGAGCTTGCCCCTCTCTCTATTATAGGCAAAAGTGGGCAAGATGTGCTGCAAGCCCTGTCTATGTACTCCTGGAGAGGGTTGCGGCCAAGAAATATTGCAGCTCTACTAGCTTCCACCGCACCTCATCTATGGATAGGCCCAAAGATGGATGCACCACTATCTCCAACAACTCCTCCCTCCTCTGATCAGGAACTCCACGCTCCTGCTGTCTACTAGCCTCCTGCAAAACTACCTTGTCAGCCTCCAACACCTCCTGAGGACGAGTGTCTGCAAATATATGCCACCTTGCTAGCTGCCTGTACATCTGTTT
The DNA here is from genome assembly GCA_034641835.2 of Pinus albicaulis. Classification (NCBI taxonomy): domain Eukaryota; kingdom Viridiplantae; phylum Streptophyta; class Pinopsida; order Pinales; family Pinaceae; genus Pinus; species Pinus albicaulis. The sequence goes on from CM076569.1 coordinate 946,013,075, forward strand.
GCTCCTCATCAATGGCTGACCCCAAGGGTGGCTGCTCATCCTCCTCCATCACAGGCTCAATATGAACCTCCAACTGGCTCTCCCAAAAAGGCTCATCATACATACTGTGCACATCATCCACCTCAGCTGACTCATGCTCCACCATATGCTGCTCATGCTGAATCATCACTAGTGACTCATCATCTTGAATGTCTCCCATAGGGTCCACTGACTTCTCACCATACACACCCGAATACAAATATGGCCTACTATCAACAACTCCACATGACTTATGCTCCTTAGAGGTATCCTCGTATGATCTCATGGGCTCGTCCAAAGAAGAATCCTCACCCTGAAAGCCAGAAGGAGTCTCCTCCTGCTCTACCTCTGTCATCTCCTTAGTGTCACTCAAGCATAAGTGGTCAGGTCCCCAAGGTCCCTTGCATATGAAGCAAAGTCCCTTCCTCCTCAACTCATTCTTGCTGCATGATCCACCCAATCTGAGGAGCTCCTCCCCGGTCAACTGCCTTTGGAACAACACAATGTTCTGCTCAACCAACCTTTCGGCTAGTTCATAAGCAATAGGTGAAATCGACTGTTCCTTCTTCCAAATGGCCAACAACTCAGACTGCATCTGCTTGTAGATGGCATCACGGTCTCCCATAACTAAAGACAAAATGGACAACATGTTTGTTTTGACCGTGCCAGGATGATGTTTCTTAATGCTAAAAAAACATCGGAACAACTGATGGATCAAATCATTGTACCCCAGATCAAACATGATTTCATATGTTCTAACCATGGCCATGATTTCTAGAACCTCAAGCTTCTTCCCGAAGGTAGAGCCTGCACGGTTGTCTCTGAAAAGTCTCTACTATCAGCTTGAAAACTCTCCTCATAACATCATCATTGTAAGAAGGTATAGGTGCGGTCAGTCTCATGATGTTACTGAGACAAGATGCAACTGGAAGTCTGACCCCTTCACAAGGTTCCTCCAAGAACCTATGTTGTATGAGAGCAAGCATAACTGGTCTTAGAGCCCAAACCAACCCAAATGAGTTTCTTCCCTTCTAACTGGTTCACTTCGGAAAGGAGTGCATTAAGTTCATCTAGTTTGAAAAGGACTTTCCATGTGACCATCATTTGTTTTAAATCTGTCCGTAGTGCAAGAATTTTGTGTCCTATTTCCTGCCCCTTTTGCACATCCTTTGGCTGTTCTCTTTGAAGAACGGCATAGACCCCCTTTGAGAAGGGTCTGCTGTTTGTTGCTGCTGGTCTAGTAAGAGTTTATATAGGTTTGATCCATGTTGTGGCTCACTGATGGCAAGAATATCAAGTTTTGGCACAATACAACACTTTGATTGACAACACAACAATGTTATCACAGTGATATAACCAGCTATCTACATAGACCTCTCATATACATGATGCAAATCTCAACAGTGTGTTTTAACCTTCACTGACTAGCAGCATGTAGACATTACATTACTTTGGTCAGCATATAATACATCTTAATGTCATCATGGTATACATTTGAATAGTAGTGTACTTGACACAATTACATAGTTTAGAGATAACACATGGCCACCATTATATTGCCGCTTCATCAATCAACCTCGCATAAGACCCTAGAACTGAACTCATTTATTTTGGACATCATGAAACTCCTCACTCAACAACAAAAATACACATATCATTTGAGAGGAAGCATACCAAAATCAACCCTCTGTCCCTCACAGGTAGCCACTACAGGCCGCTGAAAATTTCCTCAAACTGGTCACTGAGTTTTGAGACTTAATGGATTTCTTTAGTGAAAACTTTTTTAGATGTTTCACCTAGGCACTGATGTGGTGAAAGAAAAAAAAGAAGACTGATTTAAATATCAAGCTGGCATATCAACTCTGTATTTAGAAAACTACACAACCTGTTGGAAGGTAATAATTTGGAAAATAATACAGGCTACGTGTGTTGGTGAAAATTGCAGTGCCACAAGTATGAGTAGAGGAACCTGATTAGTGGCGCAAAATGTGTGGCTTTGTCTTCTTGATGGCTGAGAATGATCTGAAAATAATGATCATGTCCCCTTCGAGATGAAAATCGAACCACTGGTGCCCACAACTAGCCTCCATGATGAGAAAATTTGGCCGCTAATTTGACTGTGAGAGTCAATTTCCAAGCTCAGATTTGGACTTGTGTTTCTATTTATCTTCTGCAATTCAAATAGCAGACTCGGCCCCTCCTAGAAAATGATTGGTCACTTCAATGACTCGGTGCTTTTTTTTTCTTTTACCATGTATAATGTAGACAAAAATGGGGTGCTGAAGGACAACTCATTTTATCAATAAAATTGCCCAGCGAGGTACTAATTTTCTGAGCCAGCTTTATTATTCATACACAGGATTTATGAGACTAATTTATCGACCATACACAGGTACTCGGCCATACAATAATTCGTCAGCTTGGCAGATCGATCTCAGGCTCACAACTATGTCCCCGACCAGCCGGCCCTTCACTAGAGATGATGCGGCCTTTTATCCCTTACGTCCACTGCTAACTTTGGCTTGAAAACTTAATATAATCAGATGGCCTTCAACACTCCACACGACCACGAATTTAATCGACTTGGTCAAATGATTGGTTCGGCCCCTATGAAATTCTTCGACGACTCCATTAGAATTTCCACGCAATGAATTTTGGCTAACACATTTTTTTTCCTCTGCGACTTTCATTAGAAGAATAACTGGCCCCTTTTTATAAAATCAAAATGATTTAACTTTTCGGCCCTAGAAAATGAGACGCGACCTCGATTTGGAGTTTGGTCACAATTTTGGACACAATAATTTATTTTTCCCTCAGTTCAACTCTGAGTTTGGCTGCCTTAATGGCCACACACTTCCATTCCTCTTGCGTGCATGCCGTGGACCTCGGCCTATGGATGCCCACGTCAACTTCACATACGAAAACTTCACAAAAATGTGTTTGACCCTAAAATTCTGATTTCGATAGTTTGCTTATGGCCCCTTCGACTTTGATCAACATAATATTTCATGGCCCATGAAAACTCTTTAAATATTATAATGGCCCAAAATTACACACCCGCTCACTTATAATATTGAGCTAATTTGTTGAATTTTTATAATGCTTGCAACAATTTGTTAGCGATTTTGTAGGACATTTACCAAGAGAAATTTGTCGGGCCTTTTTGCAAATTTTTATTTTGCTCTAGACACCGAGTATTCTGCTTTTCCGGCAAAACCTCCTAATAATAATAGCCGCAACTGAAAACTGAAAAACCCGCAGGTTGAGCCAAGACCAAGGCTCTGATACCACTTTAATGTTGTCCGTCTAATTTTTGCAGACATTACTTCAACAATTTAGCCGTCAATTTAAATAAACTATGAGCACAACTTTGAACCACAAAATCAACAGCGAAATCGAAATATATTCTTCAACTGAAGAATAAACAAGACAAATATGCAAAACTCAGCGTTATTTTATTAAATAAAGAGAACATATAAAACTGGTAATGGCTGAGAGAATGGCCACCAAAGAAATCTGCTCCAATGCTGCACGGACCCTCCACCAAAACTGAACTGAACTGCCAGTACTAAGCTCTCCTGTGAATTCTGGATGAATTCAACCAAGGGGAGATGGGTACTCGCCCAATCTCACTAAATCATGTTAAATTTAGATAACCATGGTGTGTTCTATGCTTACTGCAAATTTGCTTCAATCTTTCTTAGGGCCGATACAAATTAGCAATCACATAAACATGAAAGTAAAATGCTAATAGAACACAATTATAGATTAACAAAAGACAAGCCAATAATATAGATCAGATTTACAATTCTTCTTGTCCAGCAAAGATATGAGATATTGTGTGTTACGACAGTCAACAGGATGCTTCAGCCAACAAAGCCTTTCTAGATCAGCCAACCTTCCAAGTGTCACACCCACAACCCTCAAAGATAGCTCATCATAAGTCAACATTGTGTTGAGATTCAACAAGAAGATCCTAGTGAAAATTATGCACCTACACTAGGATAGAGCCTCAGGGTATTTTTAGGTAGATGTCTATTTATAGATGCATGAGCAAATTTTATTTATGATGATGATGATGGGTAACATCCACTCAGACCAATCTTTGGTCTATTGGACCTAAACAAAAAAGCTATTTAGTTTGATTTAAGATTTCATTCCTATGCTCAAAAAGCTTGGAGAGAAGCCTCCCGAGCTCACTATAATTTTGACATCTTAAAAGGCTAGTAAGTTTAGTATTGTAACAAATATTATGAAATTGAACTCTAATGTGGTTGTACTCGGGGGGGCACTCTAAGAGGAAGTGATTTTCATCCTTGATGTTCATATTCTCACAGAGATGGCAGATCCTTTCCATCCATGGTGTTTTAGGAACTGTTCAACGACCTGTTTCACTATGGAGCTCATGAGAGTTCGTTCTAATCTTGGCTATATTAATTTTCTTCTTTGAGCTAGTTAAAACAGAGAGATACTTTTGATCTTCTAGGGTGGGGTTGATGACCTCCTTATAATATCTTAATTTTCTTTTAGTTGCTAGATCTTTCTCACACCACATTTTTTCTTTGAACTTAGAAGTAACAATTTTTTAATGTTATTAATGTTTTGCAATGCAACATTCTCGTCGATCTCCCAATGGTTTAACCAGGCCCTGGTGTCTTTATACCAACCTCGTTTAAGCCTTAGGTGGTTTTGGCTGGAATTTAAAGCTATCTTAGGAAGTCTATGGTCTCCTATGCTATTGAGCTTGTGCTTGTACAACAGAAGCCTAGTCATAGCTAGGCTCTTGATAGGGGAAAGACCCACTTCTATAAGGAGAATAAGATAGGGTGTATTGCTTTTAATTTTAAGGTTATAAGTTATAAAACGCTTCTAGATTTGCTCAATCTTTCTCCGTGATTCTCTAGAGATGCTGCAACCCCAAACCTCACATCCATATAAGATAACAGGAGTGACTAAAGTTTCAAAGAGGAACTTCTTTCTATCCCACATTACGAGGTTTGCCATTTTACAATTATTTTCAAGACCAAAATAAGCTTTCCACCCCCCATTTATCCTTTTCTGAATGCTATAGTTCCAGTTGAGCTTGTGATGAGTATCAATTTTTAGGCACTTGTAAGAAGACACTTCCTCCAAGTTATTATTGTCATACATAAAATTAGCGTAAGTGTCCTTCTTGGATTTGATAATCATAACTTTTGTTTTGTCAGTGTTAACAGACATACCCATGGTAGAGCAGAAATCCTTAAGAAGTCTAAGTTGCTTATCAAGATCAGATGGGCACCTTGCGAGAAGAACAATATCGTCAACATAGAGAAGAAGGATGATGACTATCCCATCATGCCAACACATCCTGCTTCCTCTAAACAACCTTCTAGCTTGTCAATGTAAATGCCAAATAGGGTAGGGGAGAGGGGGCAACCTTGTTTAACTTCGATATTACACTTAATATCTTTCGACCACCCCTCATTGCTCTTTAACTTGGCAATTACATTCTCGTATAACCTTATAGCAGCCGCTCTTAGCTCGAAAGGAACATTTAGCTCTTCTAATCTATTCCATAGGTTGTTTCTAGGAACCGTATCGAAAGCCTTTCTAAAGTCCACAAAGCAACAAAAGAGATTGGATTTATCATTGCGGCATTCCTCCACAATGATCCTAAGCGTAACGAGGTGGTCCGTTGTTGAGTGTTGCCTTCTAAAACCCGCTTGGCCTTTAGCCCGCTTACCTTCACTTTCAAGCCAAATGCTCAACTTCTTTTCCAAAATAATACCATATAACTTGGCTAAGAGAGGGCTGATCATAATTGTTCGATAATTAGAGGGGTTATTTGTATCCCCACTTTTAAAAATAGGGATAATGAGGTTTTGAGTCCAAGGTTTAGGGAACCATTGCGTGACCGCTTGGTTGAAAAGCTTGTGGATGTGGGGGATGAGGACAGGACCTCCAATTTTTAAGATTTCCGCCTGGTAACCTTCAATGTCTTTAGCTTTCCCATTTGCCAGGCGTTTAACCCCAAAATCAATGTCTTTTAATAAGAAAACTTCTTTCGTTGTGAGCAGGGTTTCAAAATCCCTGGCATTTGGAGAGTCATAAAGCTTTTTATGATAGGAATTCCAGTTGTGTATTTTAATTTTGTTATTATATTTAGTTTTCCTTGTTAGAATCTGCCTCTAGAATTTCTTAGGAGCCACCTTAGAGAGGTGTAAGAGATTCTCTTGTCTTTTACGAATATATTGCATTTTTTCTCTTTTAGTTAGGGCTTTGTAGATTTTTATCTTGTCAATTTTGAGAGATTCATCAACAGCTTCCTTAATTTCTCTCCTCGCACTTTTACAATCTTTGTCATACCATGCATTGGTTTTGCTATTTCTTTTATTACTTGAGACTTCAATTGAGAACTTGTTAATAGAATATGAGAGGGTTGTAGTAAAATTATGATATAGGTCATCTATCTTGTCTATACTAGATAAAGGAAGCAAATTAGTTTTTAATTCATTTAGAAAAAGATCATTTTTATTTCTATCAAAGATTAAGTTATTTTGACTATAAGGATTATCTTCTATGAGATCTCTATGCATGACAAAATTGAGAGTTATGAGTAAAGGCCTATGATTAGAGTCAAGCTCGTGGTCGTCTATATATGAGGTCTATTTATAGATGTATGTGCAAGTTCTATTTATAGATTGCATGTCTATTTATAGATTCATGTTGACTATTATTATCCCTTAATATTAGTTGGAGTCTGGACAATAAACAATAATCTATTCTCAATGAGAACTTGGAAATAGTTAATTGAAGTGGCAAATCAATTAGCTATAGGAATTTCGAGTTGAGTGGTTGGTTGGTGGGACATGCAAGTGGACTTAGTTGTAACTGAGTGATTCGAAGTTGTCATAGAGTTGGAAGCGTAGTTATGAAAGTTGTAAAGTAGTTTAACTCAGTTGAGTGAGTTAAACTCAGTTGTGCTAGTTGTAACTAAAGATATATTAGTGAGAGATCAAGTGAATTAATTATTAATTAATTCACAATCAGTGGCCTCACATGCAACTGAAGATTTGCTACTATTAACTACATGCATGTCAGATCCAGTGGAGACCCAGTTGAGATGTAGGTGAAAGGGACAGATTGACTATCAGTTGTGACATTATCGGTTGCACACATGCAACCACACACACATTGGATGTGCCCATGAGGATTGCGCAGTCAAGGCAAGCAGGATTTCCATTAATTCAGGGATTGCTATCAGCTGGGATTGCACAGTGGAGGCAGGCTATCTGGAGACAGTAAATTGGCTAAGGAACTTGCCAATTTTTGTATGACAGTGTGAGACAATTAGCTGTTGTAACAAGAGCTCTTGGATTGGAGCTTTGTATGTAATTGTTTCATGATCCATGATATAATACATAATAGAAGATAGTGGGGTTTTTAGCTATATGCTTTCCCCGGGTAAATTATATGTGTTATGTGTGATTGATCTTTCTTCATGATATTGCTATTGGCAATTGTGTTTTAAATTCCGCAAAGATTTTGTAAAAGCGATTCTGTATTTAATAGTTGCATATAATTGTTAGATCAGGAGAATCCAGGCAATACATATTTTGTATTAAATTTCTACATGGTATCAGAGCACAGGAGATTGCAATTGTAAAGCAGGAGCTAAGTTTGTTGGTGGAAAGAATTCAAATTTGCAGAAAGACTTTCTTGGTGCTATAGCTGATTCAAGATCGAATGGCTTTCAATGGCTTGCGGCTAGAGTATGCACTCGAGGGTAGCTCAAACTACATTGCTTGGAAGGACAGGATGGAGGCGGTGCTGGAAGATAATGGCTTGAAGGAATTCATTGACAATGATGTTCGTAAGCCTGTTTCGACAGATGCTGCATTACTAGATACATGGCAAAAGAAAGTGGCAAAGGCGAGGAGAATTCTATTGGAAGGAGTATGAGACCACATTGTCTTAAGCCTTCATGGGAAAGCCACACCATATGCTATGTGGAAGGCTTTGACGGATCTTTTCCAAAGCAGCAGCAACCATAGGAAATTGGTGCTCAAAGATAAACTTAGGAAGATCAAGATGGAAAAAGGCGACAACATTCCAAAGTATCTCACGAAGTTTGTCCAATGTCGGGATGAACTGGGGAGTGTGGGAATAACTATTTCTGATGATGATTTGGTGAGCTCGGCTCTCTTGGGACTTCCTAAGAGTTGGCACAGTTATGAAGACTCTGTCAACGGACGGGAAAAATTATCAGATTGGGAACGACTGTGGTCGGATTTGGTGCAGGAGGAGTTCAGGCGGAACACCAGAGATAGCTCATCATCAAAGCATGATGATGAAGAGGATTGTGCTTTGGCTGCCAAGGCGAAGAAGGGGAAGGGGAAGAAATTCCATTCTAAATTTGAGTCTAAAGGAAAGAAGTTGGATATGTCCAAGGTGAAGTGTTTTCACTATCACGAACATGGGCATCTTGCTACTAACTGTCCGCAAAAGAAGAACAAGAAGGCTGCTGGAGCAGCAGCTGGTGAGGCCCTTGCCTCGCAATTTGAACTTGACTTCTCCTTGATCGCATGCATGGTGTCAAGTGCATTGGGATCGGTGTGGTATTTGGATAGTGGTGCTTCCTTTCACATGACGGGAGATAAGGAACTTTTTAGTGACTTGGAGGAGAAAGATCTCCAAATGCATATAGAGATGGACGATGATGGACGATACAGTGTGACCGACATTGGTACCATTACCTTTCAGAGGGAGTCAGGTAAACCATTTCAATTGAAAGATGTTATACATGTTCCAGGTTTGAAGAAAAAATTGGTCTCAGTGGCAATGTTGGAGGACAGAGGCTATGACGTTATTTTCAGCGATGGAAAAGCTTTCCTGCGACGTAGAACAACGGGTCAAGCCAAGAGGATAGGGATTCAAGTTAAGAATCTCTACAAGCTGGAGGTAGATGGCTGCATTGCCATGATGGGCAAGGCGGAAAAAGTGGTGGGCCGGGATGAGGGCAAATTATGGCACAGGCGATTGGGCCATCTTCATCATGGAGCCTTGAAAGTCATGCGGCAAATATCTACTGGACTTCTAATGGGAACACTTGCTTAGTTAGATCAGTGCAAGGGTTGCACCATTGGGAAGTATGTAAAGTCCACCTTTCATCAAAAGGAGAACCGTGCTTCGGGGATCCTTGAGAGAGTTCACACAAACGTGTGTGGATCGTTCTCGGTTGCTTCAACAACAAAACATAAGTACTATTTTATTTTTGTTGTTGACTTCTCTCGTAAATGCTGGATCTTCTTCATGCAGAAGAAGGATCAAACATTCTCAAAGTTCTGTGAGTTTAAGGCATTGGTGGAGAAAGAGTCGGGGAAGCAAGTGAAGGCTCTGAGGAGCGATAATGGTGGAGAATACATCTCTAACGAGTTCAAGAACTTCTGTAGCAAAGAAGGAGGAGAACTCATAGCGCCTCATAACCCACAGCAAAATGGGGTCGCGGAAAGAAAGAACAGAACGATCATGGGTGCAACACGAACGATGTTGTATGATCAGGGCCTACAAATGCATTTGTGGGTGGAAGCATGCAACACTGCGGTTTATGTGCAAAACAATTGTCCTCATAGAGTACTTGGCATGAGTACACCTGAAGAAACTTTCACTAGTAACAAACCGGATGTTTCATACTTTAAGATTTTTGGCTCATCTGTTTATGTGCATGTGACCAAGGACGCCAGGAAGAAGCTGGAGCCGACTGCTGAAGTTGGGATATTTGTGGGGTACACAGAAACACCCCATAATTATCGTGTGTATTTGCTAAACAATCGAATGACTGTGGTGCGACGGGATATAAAAATTCGATGAGGGGAAAGCCATGCGGTTGTCGCTTGAGAGGGAGCTAGACTTGTATGCAGAGGAGGAACTGTTGGTTCCCAAAGATGAGTCTCTAGATGTGGATCAGCCACAGGAGGAGCTTCATGGAGTGGAGGAGTCCACTCATGCAGAGCCAACCATCAGAACTGGCAGAAGGCAGGCCATAGAAGCTGAGACTTGATGCTGCACAGAATGTGGGAGCCCCTACTTCACAGTGCAAACAAAGACAGTCTCTTGACCGATCTATTGGATACATGGCTCTCATGAGCAAATGTATTGTGACTGAGCCATCTTCCTTTCAGGAAGCAGTGCAGGAGCCCACATGGGTAGATGCAATGGTGGAGGAGTATGACTCCATTGTCAAAAACAGTGCTTGGGAAATTGTTCCAAGGCCGGTTGATAAATCAGTAGTAGGTTTGAGATGGATCTACAAGGTAAAGCAAGCTGCCAATGGGAGTGTTGAGAAATACAAGGCCATATTTGTGGCTCGGGGCTTCTCACAGATCGAAGGGATAGATTATGAAGAAACCTTTGCACCTGTTGCAAGGTATTCTTCCATAAGGACCATCCTTGCTCTCTCAGCGCAGATGGGCTGGCGCATTCATCAGATGGATGTGAAGATTGCATTTCTCAATGAGATCATTGAGGAAGATGTGTACATAGAGTAGCCTGAAGGATTTTGGTGAAGCCCAGTCTGGTGAAATAGCTGTCTATTCGAGTGTACCAAGCACGGGGTGCTTGCTTTAGCCCATACAATGCTCTTTTGAGTCGGGACACATGCGACTCGCTGCTGAAGATATCAAAGTGAAGCGGATGCAAACCTATACCAAATTGTGCTGGAGGGTAAGCTTTTAATCATTGTTCTTTATGTTAATGATTTAATATTGACTAGTGATGAGCAGCTGATACACTCATGCAAGGAGGACCTTGCAAAGGAGTTCGAGATGAAGGATATGAGCCTCCTTCATTATTTCTTTGGATTGAAAGTATGGCCGCGAGATGGTGAACTTTTTGTGTCTCAAGGCTAGTATGTGTCAAACCAGGAGGTAACTCCACAAATCATAACGTGTATTAGCTGAAGAATGTGAATGTATTTATACATGGAGGTGAGGCTATTGGGATTCACTTCCCAATGACTCTTGGCCTTCCTTATTTCCTAATATAATTAATATACAATATTAAATATTCTCACCCAACCCTTAGGATTAGGTGTCAACATTCCCCCCTTTAATCCGAAGGGATGTTGGTGAGTCCAAGCATTGATCTGAACTTTTCAAACTTTTCTCTTCCAAGTGCTTTGGTGAAGATATCAGCGGTTTGCTCATTTGTGGAACAATGATGTAGATGGATGGTTTTGGCCTGAACATGATGTCGAATTAGATGGTATTTTGTATTGATGTGCTTTGTTCGATCATGGAACTTTGGGTTCTTGGCCAAGTTTATTGCAGAAGTGTTGTCGATCATGAGTGGTGTGGAATACATTTGTTTCATCTGCAAATATTCTAGGATTTTCCTGAGCCGCACAATTTCCTTTGTTGCTTCAGCTGCTGCCACATATTCTGCCTCGGTCATGGAATCTACTGGAGCTGACTATTTGTGTGATCTCCATGAGACAGCTCCTGATCCAAGACTCATGGTGTAACCTGTAGTAGACACCCTTGTTTCTTTGTCCCCATCAAAGTCTGAATCAAAGTATCCGATCAAGCTGAAGTCGCCTACCTATGTATATTTGAGTCCAAAGTCTTGAGTCCCCTTCAAGTACCTTAACACTCTTTTTGCAGTAGATCAATGTCCTTCACAAGGTTTTTGCATAAACCTTGAGAGGATTCCAACAACAAATGAAATTTCAGGTCTGGTGGTGGTCAGGTAGATAAGACTTCCTTTAAGTTGTCTATACTTAGTTGCATCCTCGAATTCCTTCCCTTCAATGGATGTGAGCTTCAAGTTTTCTTCCATTGGAGTGGTTAAGGGATTGCATTCATCCATGCCAAACTTGTTCAAAAGATCTCTAATGTACTTCTTTTGAGAAAGAAATATAAATTTAGGATGTTGAATTACTTAAATACCCAGATAGTAATGAACATAACCCAAATCAGTCATTTCAAAACCTTTCTTCAATTATTTCTTCATGGATGCAATATAACTCTCATTGTTCCCTGTCATCAAAAGATCATCTACATACACCACAAGATATACAACTGTTTTTCCAACTTTCTTAACAAACAAAGTTGCATCATCAAGATCAAAATGTTTGAAGTCAAGTTTCAGAAGATGCTCGGTTAATTTCTCATACCAGGCTCGTTGTGCTTGCTTGAGGCCATACAAAGATTTTATAAGCTTGCAAACTTTGTGTTCTTGACCCTTTACAACAAGTCCTTCTGGCTGGGACATAAAAACTTTCTCTTTTAGATCTCCATTCAAGAAGGCAGTTTTTACATCCATCTGATGAACTTTCCATCCATTCTGAGCTGCTAGGGCAAAGAGAGTCCGGATGGTGGTCCATTTTGCTGTGGGGGCAAAAGTTTCTTCATAATCGATTCCTTCTTTTTGTGCAAAACCTTTTGCCACAAGCCTGACCTTGTGCTTGTCAAGTGAGCCATCTGCTTTATACTTGTTCTTGTAGACCCACTTACATCCAATTGGTTTTGTTCCCAAAGGCGGATCAACTAGCTTCCAAGTGCCATTCTTTATCAAGGCATCATACTCCTTTTGCATCGCTTCCTTCCATTCATCATGAGAAGCGGCTTCTTTGAAGGAAGTTGGTTCATGATCTGTAGACAAACTCAATTCACAGTTATAAGCAATATCCATATCAACAGGAGAATCAGAATTATCTACGTCACCTTCGTTTTGTTTAGTGGAACTTCTTGCTCTTGTTTTTCCAACCTCATCAGGATGAACATTCTCTAGTGTCTTTGTCAGCCATTTCGGAGGACCTTTCTGAGATGGCCCAGGCTGCTCATTTGACTGAGTTGGGATTGATTCAAGATTAAATCTCCCAATTCTATCAATCACATCATTCAATGTGTCATTCATGGTTGTTTCTTCATGTGGGGGAGAGAGTGCTTCAGGAAATGATTCCACAGTTTGATTCAATATAGGAATCCCCCCTTCAAGATGTGGAATCTGATTATCAAATTCTTGGAAAGACTTTGCATGTGTGAATCTATCCAGGTGATCAAGTTGCCGCTCAACAACCTTGTCACTCTTGGAAGATTCAAGGAATATGACATCTCTTGTTATTACAAACTTCTTATTTGCTTCATCATAGAGACGATATCCTTTGGAGGTATTGGAGTACCCCAAGAAGATACATTTTCGACTTCTAGCACCAAGTTTATTCCTTTGTCCCTTGGGTATCAAGGCATAACAGGTGGACCCAAAGACCCTGAAATGCTTTACCGAAGGAATGTGGCCATGCCACATTTCAAAAGGAGTTTTGTTTCTAATTGAACTTGAAGGACACCTATTCTTTATGTAAACAACACATAGAACTGCATCAACCCAAAACATCAATTTTACATTCTTGAAAAATAACATGGAGCGAACCATATTTAAAATAGTTCTGTTCATTCTTTCAGCTACACCATTCTGTTGGGGATTATACGACACAGTTGTTTGATGTTTGATCCCATGTTGAAGAATATAATTTTCAAATTCGTTTGAAGTGTATTCTTTTCCATTATCAGTACGTAGAGAGCCAATCTGAGTTTGTGCATCAATTTCAATCCATGCATGAAAATTCTTGAATGTTTGAAAAGCATCAGACTTGTTCTTCAATAAGTAAATCCAACACATTCAGGTGTAGTCATCAATAAATGTCATCATATATTTATTTCCATTTGCAGAGGCAACAGGCATAGGGCCACATAAATATGAATGAATAAGCTCAAGTTTTCTATGTGCTCTGGAGTGTGAATCATGAAATGGCTGTTTGCTATGCTTTCCTAGAATACAAGCATCACATTCCTTTCTCGGATAGAAAGAGCACATCGGGGGGGATCTTTAGCATTGGATTTACAACTGTTTCTTGGTACAGCCAGAAGTAGAGATCCGTGGCACTCAGTTCAGCGGAAGCAGAATACCTGGCAGCGAGTCAAGCTGCACATGAGGCTATCTGGATGAGAAAGATCTTGATTGGTTTGTTTGGTTCTCATTTAAATCCGACAGTGATTCTTTGTGATAATCAGAGTTGCATTAAACTCTCGATTAATCCTGTGTTTCATGATCGATCTAAGCATATAGATATTCGGTATCATCATATCAGAGATTTTGTGCAGAGGCAGATCATGTTGCTTCAGTACATTCCTATGGAATATCAGGACACAGATATTCTGACGAAGGCGCTCACTAGGAGCAAATTCAAATACCATAGAGACAGGATCGGGGTGAAGGATAATCCCTTTCTTGTTGAGAGGGAGTGTTGAGATTCAACAAGAAGATCCTAGTGAAAATTATGCACCTATACTAGGATGGAGCCTCAGGCTATTTTTAGGTGGATGTCTATTTATAGATGCATGAGCAAATTCTATTTATAGATGAGGTCTATTTATAGATGTATGTGCAAGTTCTATTTATAGATTGCATGTCTATTTATAGATGCATGTCCACTATTATTATCCCTTAATATTAGTTGGACAATAAACAATAATCTATTCTCAATGAGCACTTGGAAATAGTTTACTGAAGTGGCAAATCAGTTAGCTATAGGAATTTCGAGTTGAGTGGTTGGTTGGTGGGACATGCAAGTGGACTTAGTTGTAACTGAGTGATTCGAAGTTGTAACGGAGTTGGAAGTGTAGTTATGAAAGTTGTATGGTATTTTAACTCAGTTAAGTTAGTTAAACTCAGTTGTGCTAGTTGTAACTGAAGATACACTAGTGAGAGATCAAGTGAATTAATTATTAATTAATTCACAATCAGTGGCCTCACATGCAACTGAAGATTTACTACTATTAGCTACATGCATGTCAGATCCAGTGGAGACCCAGTTGAGATGTAGGTGAAAGGGACAAATTGACTATCAATTGTGACATTATTGGTTGCACACATGCAACCACACACACATTGGATGTGCCCATGAGGATTGCAGAGTCAAGGCAAGCAGTGTTTCCATTCATTCACGGATTGCCATCAGCTGGGATTGCACAGTGGAGGCAGGTTGTCTGGAGACAGTAAATTGGCTAAGGAACTTGCCAATTTTTGTATGACAGTGTGAGACAGTTACCTATTGTACTGAGAGCTCTTGGATTAGAGCTTTGTATGTAATTGTTTCATGATCCATGGTATAATACATAATAGAAGATAGTGGGGTTTTTAGCTATATGCTTTCCCTGGGTAAATTATCTGTGTTATGTGTGATTGATCTTTATTCATGATATTGCTACTGGCGATTGTTTTAAATTCCACAAAGATTTTGTAGAAGCGATTCTTTTTTAATAGTGGCATATAATTGTTAGATCAGGAGAAACCAGGCAATACGTATTTTGTATTAAATTTCTACACGTTGGTCAACCAAAAAGTCAACGCAGGACAACAATAGAAAGTCAACGCTGCAGATTAGGGCTTTTGTCCAACAGCTCTGTTTTCCTCGATTTTAGTGCCTAGCAGTACGACCTCTCAAAATTGGAATTTTGGCAGAGATTTGAGGTCAAACGACCAAGGGTTGACCACGGTCAATGCTTCTGCAATTCAGCGCTAAACAGATCCGCATAAAACAACTTCTTCAACTCCGCACGTGTGAAGGGAAGAGGCCTCCAAAGGCCATCGAACCAATCAGATCACAATGAAAGATGTGTGATGAGTTGATGAGTAAATGACCTCCAAGTCTCTCCAAGTTATATCCATCAGTGAGGGTGTGTGACACATCTATTAGGCATGTGAGCCTACATTACAAATCTGGCCGACCTTCCCCGTGTGGAAAATAAATTCAAAATATATGTTCTGCTCATCCAAACAAGATGATCTTTAGATCAATCTTGCACCTCTCTAAAAGAGGAAGCCAACAAAAATATGACCATCATCATATGAGCAGTGCAACATGGAGTTTGGACCTAATTGCCCAAAATTAACGCTCCCTCTCAACTAGGGAGAACTCCATCTGTCCACAAGTGCCATCCATAAGTACCATCGTGTACTTTCACCCAACATCGTGCGTCATCCTGCTGTAACTTGCTTTGCTGGCTCTCGTTCTCAGATAGAACAAAAAAAGGTGAGTCACAAAGACATCACACTTAGTTGACCCGAAGTCAGCTTAGAGGTTAAAACCTCTCTTGGACTCAAAAGAGTCTCATACTAACCCGAAGTTAGTTTACTGACCCGAAGTCAGTTTAGAGGTAAGAACCTCATCATACTTGATCCAAGATCAAGGTGTTGGACTCGTGCCATCCTAGACATAGAGAGTACGACAATCTCCGATGCATCCATGGGTCTTACTGTTGGTCTCTATCCACATTTCCCACCTCATTGTCCAATTGAGAGGTACTTCCCATGAGTCCGAAACTCCATGGGTAGGATGCATGCGGGGCATAGATCAAAGAGAGGTGAACCAACTCAATATCATAACGATGGGGCAGAAGCACAACAAGGTTCGACAAGCCTAGCCTCGTGTGTGCTTGTAGCTCCAAGAAGCTATCCCCAAGCCCCTTGGAGATCCCGGAGCTCATAGTCCAACTAAAGCAAGACCCTCAGAATAGGGTCTTTCCACGATTCCAAGCTTCTCACGGAAGGTTAGGAACTTGACCTTCCCAGGGGCTTCGTGAGAATAGCTGCGACTGGTTCATCAGTTCCTATATGATCGAGCCTTACGGCACCTCACTATACCATATGCCGGATAAAGTGGTACCTTATATCAATATGCTTGGATTGATCGTGGAACATGGGATTCTCAGAAAAACGAATCCCACTCTGGTTATCACAAAGGATAACAGTGGTATCTAGCACATGCCCAAACAACTCACTGAAGAGCTTTCGCAACCAAACAACTTCACAACAGGCCATACTCGCTGCAATGTATTTGGCCCCAGCGATGCTCAAAGCCACTGACTTCTGCTTCTTGCTCATCCAATATATCGAAGCAGAACCCAAGGTGAAGCAACATCCAGATGTGCTCTTGCGATCCACCACACCGCCAGGCCAATCGACATCAATATATCCATGGAGTCTCAAACTCCTGACAGTGTATCTCAGCCCATGGTTGGTTGTGTCCCGAAGACATCTCAATAGATTCTTGGCACCTATCCAGTGAATATGATGAGGATCAACCATATGTTGACTCAAAGTGTTCACGGCAAAACATACGTCCAGACGGGAGTTCACTAGGAACATCAGGGCCCCCACGAGTTGTCGATACTTGGTAGGATTTGCTAGCACGGGCCCAACAACGTTTCCACACAACTTCTTAAAGTTGAGATCCATCGGTGTCGACACAGACTTACAGTCCACCATACCTAATCTCTCCAGTAGCTTCACGACATATTTTCCTTAAGAAAGGAAAATCTCGCCTGGCCTTTGGCAAACCTCCAAGCCTAGGAAATAGTGCATCTATCGTAGGTCTTTCATCTCAAATTCAGATGCTAGCTCCCTCTTACACTAATGAATGAGAGGGTCAGCACTTGTCAGGAAGAGATCGTCCACATAAAGAACCAAAATGAGAGGCCTTTCTCTATCAACCATAAAATAAAGGTTTGGATCAACATTACTTCGAGTGAAGCCCAACTTCATCAAGTAGCTATCTATCCTCTCATACCAAGCCTTGGGGGCTTGCTTCAACCCATAGAGGGCTTTCTTCAACCTGCATACATGGGTGTCTCTATCTCGGACTTTGAACCCCAGAGGTTGCTCCACATACACCTCTTCCTTTATAGAACCATGCAGAAAAGCGGTCTTCACATCCGTCTGATGTAGACTCCATCCTTGCATTGCAGCAAGGGCAATAATAGATCGAATGGTGGTATAGCGGGCCACAGGTGCAAACATATCATCATGATATATGCCTTCTTTTTGAGAGAAGCCTCGGGCAACAAATCTTGCCTTGTACTTTTCAACACTTCCGTCAGATCCATGCTTGATCTTATAGAGCCATTTCGAGGTGACAACAGATTTGTTCTCCAGTCTCGGGACCACTTCCCAGACATCATTTTTCATAATGGACTCATATTCTTTGTGCATAGCATCCTTCCAAACTTGATGCTTTATGGCTTCTTCAAATGATCTAGGCTCAGACTTTACTATCGTACTCATGGCTGCTAGATACCCTTGGTATCTCTTCGGCTTCTTGCTTTCACGGAATGTCCCCCTTGGGGCAATATGTCTCTCGGCATCTACGAGAGTATCCCTGAGCCATGAGGGTCTTTTCTTTTTTGAAGGAGGTGGATCAATAGGATCCATAGGTCCTTCAACATCGGGCATCAGTTCATCCTTGACTCTTCCAACTTCCTTGCTTCTTCATCTTCTTTGTCTTCCTTGGAGCTAGGAAGATTTCTCACTTTCTTGAGGGCATCATCTTCATCGAAGGTGACATTGTGGCATATCTCCACTTCTCTTTGACCAGGCACATAGATTCTATATGCCTTCGAAGTTTCACTGTAGCCCACAAACATTCCCTTCTTTCCAGAAGCATCTAGCTTGCTTCTCTTTTCTTTCAGCACATGAAAGAAAACAAGACAGCCAAAAACTCTAAAATGAGAAACATTAGGTTTCTTACCAGAGTAGACTTATTCGGAAGTTTTGGAGTCCAGAGCTGAATGCTGGCATCTATTTTGAACGTACACAACAGTGTTCACAGCTTCTCCCCATAGAAACTTTAGAAGACTTTGGTCACATAGCATGGCGCGGGCAGCGTCCACAATGGTCCTATTCTTTCTTTCAGCAACACCATTTTGCTCAAGAGTGTATGCAGTTGTGGTCTCCCTCTTAATGCCAGCTTCTCTACAAAAGTCATTACACTCATTTGACTCATACTCGGTCCCATTTTCGGTCCTAAAAACTTTGATTTTCTTCTCAGTTTGATTTTCCACCAAGGCCTTGAAGGTACGAAACCTCTTGAATGCTTTGTCCTTCTTCTTCTAGAAATATATCCAGGTCTTGCGGGAGAAGTCATCTGTAAAAGTCATGCAATAGGAATATCCTCCCAAGGATGTCACAGACAAAATACCAGATAAATCAAAATGTATCAACTGCAAGATATCAGTTGTCTTTGTGACACTTGAGGGGAATGGTCCCCTTGTATGCTTCCCTTTGGCACAACTTTGACATATACCTTCATGATCATCTGTAAATTCGGGCATCCATGTCACCACCTTCCTTGCTTCGGGAAGGGCTTTGTAATGAAGGTGTGCATACCTCTGGTGCCATAACTTTGTTTGAAGAGTTGTATCACATGACATAGCCCCCAGTGGACTTCCTCCAACTTGGTAGAGTGTATCAACTCTAAAACCAATAGTAAGAGCTTCCTTGAAGTTTTTCTTCCAGATACACACCTTTCCATCAACGAATGCCACCTTGAACCCTTTGTCTTCCATTGCCGAGATGGACACAAAGTTCTTCTTCAAATCTGGTAAGTACAAGACATCTTGTAATCGAAGGACTTGACCTTGAGATAGATGGAGTGTCACAGTCCCTATCCCTTTTACGGGATATGTGGCATTATCTCCAAGAATAATTTCCAGATTAGTATCCTTCTCAATTAAATTAGAGAGGGCTTCTTTATAACCAATGAGGCGCCTTGAAGCACCACTATCAATTAACTAGACATCCAAGGTGTAGGGAGGAGATGAAGTAGAGAGGGAAGATACAAGAATAAATTCATTTCTCTTATTATCAACAACATTAGACTCATCGTACCTCGATTTTCTTGACCTCTTGAAAGGTTGCCCATTTCCACTACGATCAGAGAGAGCCTTCCTTTTTCCTTTGAACCTGATGTTCCTTTGATTGCCATTCCCTCTCGAGTTGTTGTTGTCATCATCCCTGGGAGAGTCCCTTCTATTATGGCACCTCTTGCAGAGTGACCAGTCTTGTTACAAGTGTAACATCTTCCCTTCCTTCCTTTGGGCCCCGCTCTTCCATGGTTTTGATTTCTCGGGCCACCATTGTTTTTCTTCTTTGCATGAGCGGCGAAGGCAGTAGGGTCACTTCCATTTCCATTAGAGGGATAATCTCTCTCCATCATTGTTGTTTCCTCTTGAGTGCATCTCGTCAATATTTCATCAAAATCAGGAATTACATTATTATTAAGAATATTGGTATTGAATACATACCAATCACAGGGGAGACCTCCAAGTGCAATAAGAACCATCTCTCGATCAAATATTGCTTCCCCAATAGCTAGGTGGTTATTCCTGATTTTAGTGAGCCTCATAAAATAGGATTGAATAGATTCATCCTTTCCCTTCTTGATATTCTAGTACCAAATCCAAGGACATCTTCCATGCCTGATAATTAGACTTATCAGTCAATTTATCATCAGCCTTGAAACTCTTGTAGGTTGAGGAGGCCATTTGACTTTGATAGGATTTCTTCCTTCACTGATTGCTTCTAACACTAGCTTGGACTTTGTCTTCACCTCAACTCTGAAACCATGTTAAATTTGGATAATCGTGGTGTGTTCTATGCTTAATGCAAATTTACTTCAATCTTTCTTAGGCCCGATACAAATTAGCAATCACATAAACATGAAAGTAAAATGTTGATAGAACACAATTATAGATCAACAGAAGACAAGCCAATAATATAGATTAGATTTACAGTTCTTCTTGTCCAGCAAAGATATGAGATGTTGTGCGTTACGGCAGTCAACAGGATGCTTCAGCTAACAAAGCCTTTCTAGATCAACCAACCTTCCAAGTGTCACATCCACAACCCTCAAAGACAACTCATCACAAGTCAACGTTGGTCAACCAAAATGTCAACGCAAGACAACAACAAAAAGTCAACGCTGCAAATTAGGGCTTCGGTCAAACAACTTTGTTTTCCTCGATTTTAGTGCCCAGCAGTACGACCTCTCAAACTCGGAATTTTGGCAGAGTTTTGAGG
Source organism: Pinus albicaulis (assembly GCA_034641835.2). Lineage (NCBI taxonomy): Eukaryota > Viridiplantae > Streptophyta > Pinopsida > Pinales > Pinaceae > Pinus > Pinus albicaulis. The sequence goes on from CM076569.1 coordinate 946,033,988, forward strand.
TCAAACGACCAAGGGTTGACCACAGTCAACGCTGGTCAACTCTTCTACAATTCAACCCTAAATAGATTCGCAGAAAACAACGCCTTCAACTCTGCATGTGTGAAGGGAAGAGGCCTCCAAAGGCTATCGAACCAATCAGATCACAATGAGAGATGTGTGATGAGTTGATGAGCAAATGACCTCCAAGCCTCCCAAATTTATATCCATCAGTGAGGGTGTGTGACACATCTATTAGGCATGTGAGCCTACATTACAAATCTGGCCGACCTTGCACATGTGTGGAAAATAAATTCAAAATATATGCTCTGCTCATCCAAACAGGATGATCTTTAGATCAATCTTGCACCTCTCCGAAAGAGGAATCCAACAAAAATATGACCATCATCATATGAGCAGTACAACATGGAGTTTGGACCTAGTTGCCTGAGGGTTTCTGTCCTAGGGCTACTTTTGACGTAGAGAACCGAGTTCTCAACCTCTCATACAAGAGGAAATATCAAATCCAAAATGTCCTCTAATGGCCTCCTCTTTTATAAATCTGATGGACCCCTCTAGAACCTCCTATTTTATCATTATTTTAATCATGGAGCACTTTTCCCTCTTTTATTTCAATTAAAATATTCTTTTTAATGTGGGAAAAGGGTAAATTGGCCACCATGCTTCCTTAGGTCACTGAAAATCACTTCTAACCATCCCATCCTGTAGATCTGCTCGTTCTGGTTCCAACGAGCTATTACACTAAGGTGTTCTACCAAGTATTCCTCTCGAAATTCCACCTTAAGCGTAATTAATTGAGTCAGGCCCATTAATAACTTGTTTTTTGAAAGTTGTCAGAATGCAATGAAACAAAAGGCAAACTGTGCAGATGGTGGAATATACCAAGAGAATGTCATCGAACCTCGTAAAAACTCCTCAAAACCTCTCCAAAAGCCCCTGGGCCCGTTGAGTACACCAACCTGCACCTGTACCTGTCTGCCCCTAACTCTTAAAGTCCATCCTAACCATGCTATAAGGAACACCAGAAAAAGGAACATTACACAGTGCATTCTTGTGCAAGCCATATATACAAATACAATGCCATATATGTGAATACAATTCCATAGCGATATGTAAGACTGAGTAACAATGCCACAACGAGTTAGAAAGAGATGCCATAGAATAACATGAGACAACGTGTGTTGTGCGAGTCATGTGAGCCACAGATGTGAAGTCTAACCCAAGCTTCAGAAGAAAGAAAATCTGAATGCCCCATTGCTCTTTCTGGATGGATTGATCTCTCATATATATATATATATATATATATATTTTATTTATTTTTTATTTTTTTCTCATGGATTAAAATGAATGCCTCCAAGCCGACTTGATACCAATGGAGGGAAAAATTCAAATTTGTTCACATTTAATAATATTAAATATATTTTCCAAGTATTGATGATTTCTCGAGCCAAGCAAATTTGTCATTTTAATAAAAAATATTTCTTCTTCTATTTAAATTCTACTTTAACCAAATTTAAATCTTCTTAGGGGCAGTAGGGTTTTCCTTAAGGGAAATTCTTTCGGAGGCTGCCAAATTCCAACAAACCCACCACTCTACAAGATGCCATCATGAGAACGTGAGACATGAAAGATGCAGTACCTAAAGCTAAATTTCCATTCAAACCATGGCTACGGGGGAGCGCCTCCACCCTCAAATTTTCTCTCGAAGCGTGCTCCACTCGAAAGCGCTAGGAGACCGACCCCCAGAGCGCTCCCTATTCACTCCTGTTTGGGAGCAAATTTCGGGAGTGCACTCCTGGTAAAAAAAATTCACTCCTTGGTTTCTAGGGAGTGATATAAGGAGCAATCGGGGAGCGAATTTTAAACATGGGGAGCGATATGGGATCAATTGCTCCCCGATTGCTCCCTTGAAAAAAATCAATCCTGCCCTTCAAAACCCCTACGCAACCAAGGGAGAGAGGGGCGACTTTTTGGAGGGAAATGTGTAATATCCCTATTTAATAATTTAACAAAATCTTCAGAACATTTTCTTCAGGAAAACATGCCATAATATTTTTATTTAAAACTCAACAAATTTGGCGACATGAAAACATAGAGATGCAACAATTCAAAATTACACACAAGAAATAAGAGCAAACTCTACTTTATTTTATTACTGGATATAAGATTGCATAAACATAACTGAGATGAAGGCCTCCAAATAGCTGCTACAATACTCATGCTAGTCTTCCAAATACTGCAACTGGAAATGACGCCCAATTTGGAGATTTGGATGATCCCCACTCAAATCTACTGCGAACACTAAAGCTCTGTGAGATTTCTGACTGAAACCTCCTCAATCGTGGGTTGGGTTTTCGTCCAACTCACATAAGGAACCCAAAGGTTTTCTTCCTGGGGCTTATGAAGTTGAGAACCACAATATAGCACTGTATTGTCCCCATTATTGAACCCATGTTTGTATGGCTACTATAAACATGGGTGTGCTTATAGCTCTGTTATAGAATTGTATTAATCCCAAAGCTCTATAGAAGTGGTTGTGAATAGTTGCCATTGTATGTTGATGCTTTTAGGGTTTGATCCTAGTACTGCTATTGGCAGTGATTTGCCTGGTTAGAACTTGAATATATTATATGTTGCTATGTATGGTGTTAGATCATACATCTTGATGCCCATTGACGTGTGTGAGAGGTCTATGTTTGAGACAACTAGCCATGTAAGCAAAGTTGATTTCATTGAGTCAAATATCATTGTACATTGCTGGATGAGTTGAGTATGGGTTAGAGTTTTGCTGGTGTCTAGTGAACTGGTCATATTACTATGATATTATTGTGTACTATTGTTGTGCTGTCAGTCCAAGTCTTGTATGAGTAAGCTTGATGTACTTGTCATCATTGGGCTAAACTATGTAACTCCTGAATGAATTGAAAAGATTGAACAATACAAAAGTTAATTCTTTAAACCACCATGTATGATTGGACCAAAAACCCAAGCAGAACAACAAACCTTTCTCAAGAGGGGTCCATGCCATTCTTCAATAGAAGCAACCGAGGGATTTGCAGAAGGGGCAGGAAATCAGACACAAAATCTTTGCACTTGGGGCAAATCTGAAATACATGAGGGTTATAGTGAAATCCCTTCTCAAACTAGAAGAACTAGACTCATTCCTTTCCAAGGTGAACCAGTTAGAGGGGAAGAAGCTAAGTTGGGCTCTAAAACTAGCCATGCTTTCCCTAATACAACACAAGTTCTTGCAGTACCCTTATGAAGGGGTCAAACTTCCAGTTGGATCTTGTCTCAGTAACATCATGAGGCTGACTGCACCTATACCCCCTTACAACGATGATATTATGAGGGGAGTTTTCAGATTGATAGTAGAGACATTTTGGGACTTAGATAACACCATGGGTCCTACCTTTGGGAAAAAGCTCGAGATATTAGAAATCACGACCATGATCAGATCATATGACATCATGTTTGATCTAGAGTGTGATGACTTGATTCTTCAAATGTTCCAATACTTCTTCAACATTAAGAAATACCATCCTGATACGGTCAAACTCACATGCAATCCATTTTGTCCTCAGTTATGGGAGACCGTGATGCCATTTACAAGAAGTTGTAGTCTAAGTTGTTGGTCATTTGGAGAAGGAACATATAGTCTCCCCTGCTACTTAGGAACTAGCTAAAAGGTTGGTTGAGCAGAAGTTAGAACATAAAACTGTTAAGAAGACAGTTGACCAAGGAGGAGCTGCTCAGGATTTGTGGACCATGCAACAAGAATGAGTTAAGGAGGAAGGTCTTTTCTTCATCTACAAGGAACCTTGGGGGCCTAACCACTCATGTTTGAGTGACATAGAAGAGATGAATCAAGAGGAGATTCCTTCTGAATTTCTGGATGAGGATTCCTCTTTGGTCGAGTCCATGGGCTTTTACGAAGATACCTCTGAGGAGTAGGAGCAGTCAGGTGGAGTGATTGACAACAACCCATATGTGCATTCATGTTTAAGGGACGAGTATGATGAGTAGTCAATAGTGCCCATGAGTAAAGAAGACCAAGTAGGAGATGTTCAAGGAGATGGGCCATCGATGATGATTCAATGTGGAAATTGCATAGGAGAACGCGAGTAAGATGAAAGATGATATGCATAGTGTATGATGAGCCATCTTTGGAGAGCCAGTTAGTGGCTCATGTTGAGCGCATGGTGGGAGAGGATGAGAAGCCATCTTTTAGACCAACCATTGATGAGGAGCAGACAGATGCACAGGCTGCTGGCAGAGCTGCAATACTTTCAGACATCAACCCTCTCCAGGAGTACATAGATAGGGCTTGTAGCATGGTTTGCCCACTTTTGTCCATTCTAGAAAGAGGGGCAAGATTTTCTAGATGGGTCTTGTTGATTGACAGGGAAGAGCTGCATAAGTTGAGCATGGTGCAACATAGTGGACTTGTTCCATATATAGGTGACCATGCATTCGATCCTTCCCATGTGATGGATTGGCGAGAGACCATGAGTTGGTATCCTATTGATGGGGCATCATTCTTAGTCTGGGGCATAGTACAATGGGGACCCTTAGATATGAGGGATACTACGTATTGGCAGTTGGATGTAGGCCGACAGTTCATCAGTGATCCAGTTACACTAGCATAGCTTCAACTTCAAGGGATTGACCTTGTTCTACGCTAAGGATTGGACTAGAGAGAAGTGATATGAGTTGGTATTCGATTGATGGGGCAACATCTTTAGCCAAAGATAGTGCAAAATTAGGGCCATGGGATATGGGCAAAGATGATTGGCCATGGTGGCATTGGGATCCAAGCGGATCTATTGGTAGTAGGGTGAGCTAGAGATTTGTTTGGGATCTAGGTATTGAGGGATCCATGCATGATTGGATGATGTAGAGGCATGTGACATAATGGTTTGTATGGGATCCTGGTATCGATATACAGTTGCCTCTGCAACGGCCAGATATGAATTGTTTGAGGGCATGCAATCTTGGGGCGGGAGGATTTGTAATGTCTCAATTTTCAGTTTCCTCTATAGTACAACTAGGATGGATTTCTAGGGTATGTGATGGCTAGGCCACAAAGCAAGATTACATCATCAGGGTTCCTGAATGGGTTTTGAGGGATTTTTATGGGATCTGATGACATTCGCTTGGCATATTCATCATTAGAAGCAGTTCCACACATATTGTTTTTGGTTCCATTGCTTTATGATAATTCTCGTAAAATGAGGTTATTATTGAGCATAAATTAATTAATTACACTTCAGGTGGCATTCTGGGAGAAATATTTGAAAGAACACCTTAGTGTAATAGTTCGTTGAAACTGAAACGAGATCATATATAGGATGAGTTGTTGAGAAGTGACTTCTAGTGGCCAGAGAAAATATGGTGGGCGATTTACCATTTTCCTAGATTAAAAAGGGACTTTAATTAGTCAATTCAAAGGGAAAAGATTAATTAAGGGGAAAAGGCCAAAAGTGACTTAAATAAATTAAAAAGTCACTTAAGATGAAGTCAAGGAGGAGCTTCTAGAATAATAATAAAATACTAAAATAAAATAGCTCTAAAATATTGGAGATCTATCTATCGAGCCTTTAAAAGGAGGAGGAGATCATTTGGGGGCATCTGGGATTTGAGTATTTTTAGGTGGAGAGGTTTCGGGAATGTGGTTCTCAACTTCAGAAGCCCCAGGACGAAAACCCTCGGGTGATTTAGTGAGGGTGGGCGAGAACCTATGTCTTCTCTTGGTGAATTCATCCAGAATTCACAGGTGCTTTCATTAGATCTGTTGTTATAGAGGCCGATGCAACATTATTGTTGTTGAAAAGTGTAACTAGGATCGGTCTTCATATTGACTATGTAATTATGAAAAGAAGAAGACAAAGATAATAAAATGTATTTTGTACTTGCTTCATGGGTTTCATGAGCAAGATTTTATTATAGGTTAAATAGACTTCTTCTTGATGTCTATCTAGGGTTTTGTCTTCTAGGTAAAAATGTAATTTAGTGTCATATATATATGAAGGATATAGTCTAATGAAATACTCCAAGACCTAGTCCAAGAAATTGTGGAAGAATGACTACTATCAGCCCTCAATCTACGATGAAAGATCAACTAACAAGATGTGTCAAGTCGGTCTCCCAATAGCATGTCAAGTCGGCCTACTAGTAAGAGGTATGGTCGGCCTAAATTAGTGAACCTGTTCCTATATATATACCTCTGTTTTGCAGTCAGTTGGAGACAAGTTTTTCGGTGATATTTGAAGCAAAGTGTGGATTTCAGTGCGGATGTTTAAAGGGTTCAGAACTGGTCTCTCTCTCTCTCTCTCTCTCTCTATATATATATATATATATATATATATATATATCATAAGGTGCTGCAACATACATTTCAGTGTGGATGTTTGAAGGGTTTCAGAACTGGTCTATATATATATATATATATCCGTGTATCATCTAAGTTTCATAAGGTGCTGCGGCATACTGAAGCAGAAGTGCAGATCACCTTGAAGCAGCTTCAGTGTTGAAGTGCGGATCTGTTCCAGTGCAACAACAGTGTTAAAGTGCGGATCTGTCCAAGTGCATGAGCATGAGCATGTGATCATCTTAAAGTGTGTATCTGTCCAAAGATAGTTTGCAGAAGCTGTTGGGACAGTGGTCTGCAAAGAAGAAGCAGTCGGAAAGTGAAAGAAAGAAGGAAAGTAAATTTGAGATTTACTTTCCTAACTACAACCTATATATATCTCAAGCAACTGAAGATTCAACTGAAGGTTCAAAGGAAGTGTTGGTGCAGAATAGTGCAGCTTGGTGAAGAGAAGGACCAACATTGAAGGACATCAAAGAAGTAAGGACAAGGTCTTGGATGCATAAATAGGTCAAGGGTCTGATTCTAGGTCATGGTACTTGTCATCTGAAATCTATAAGAAGAATTTCTTGTGGGTTTTCCTCTCCAAGAGGGAGAGGTTTTGCCCTGGCTCTAGGAGCCTAATTCTTGTGTCTCGTGTCTTTTGATTATTGACTGGATGAAAGATTTAATAAGCTAACGAAGGGAAGACGTAAGTGTCTCAAGTAACCTCACAAGTAATTATCAAGAAGAGAATTTTGAATTAATCACTAGCCCTCCAAATTCTCAACAATTGTAGATCTCTTTGGTGCCATTATCTAAACCATATTCCTATTTTTGGTACCGACATATTTCCATATTAATAAAATGAGGTTGATGTTCTCTGCATGTTTTTCTTGTTTATTCTTTAGTTGCAGATTATATTTCCCAGTTTCGCTGTTAATTTTATGGTTCAATCTGTGTAATTTGTTTGTTAAGTTGACGGTGTGAATTTTTGAAGCAAATTTATAATTTGGTATATAATAGTAATTTTGTATGATGTAATCTTGCTTCTGTGGCCTGGCCATCACATACCCTGAAATCCATCCTGGCTATACTATAGAGGAAACTGAAAATGAGAACATTACATAATGGGAGGGGAAAAACAATAAAAGGCTTCTTCCCCTCCCTCATTATCACCATTTCATTTGTGAGAAAGAGAGATTGAGAGCTTTTGAGAGGGTTTGAGCTTACGAGGTTGTGGGAGACTGTTGGAGCTTGCAAGCTTGGGAGATTGAAGGGAGATTGTTGGAGAGCCAAAGAGGTAGGGTCTAATCCCATTCCTTTTTTTTTCCATGTAACATTTTTGTAAAAATATGTTGAATGTTCAATGAATCTAGAATCTATATATTCTTCTTCTCTTCTCCTACTCTTTCCCACTCCTTCCTCATTTTATTTCAGGCAATAATCTCAACCTTCAACAAACGTTCAACAAACATGATGGGTATATGACTTAGCCTTATCTTGTTGGTTCCATTTTTCGCTATGATGATGGTGTTGGGAAGTAGAAGAAGAAGAAATGATGAAGATGATGAAGAAGTGGGTAGTGGTGGAGGATACCCTGGAGAAGAGGAGGAGGAGTACCTAGAGGAAGAGGAGGATAATGGGTGTGAAGATGATGGAAAGGAAACCTGGGTAGACCAAACACCCTTGTGGAAATATGTCACAATTCTTGGAGGAGGGAAAAGGGGTGGAACCACTAAATTTTTATGCCCTCATTGTAATGCTACTTACACAGGTTCATATACCCATGCCAGAAAACATCTATGTGTGAAAATGGCATGGGATAGGAATAAACAAATAGGAATCAAAACATGTGCAAATGTGTCAACACAACAAAGAACCAAATATATAAGGGAAGAGGAGGAAGCACAATACCAAACAAAAAGATCAAAGGGTGAACTGATACCATTAGCACATATAGAGCAGCTGCAAGAACTCCATCAAGATCCACCCATGGTAGTGGATTTGCAGCCAGAGGCACAAACATCCTTTTAAGGCGTAAAACAATATTAGAACTCCTTGACCAAGGTTGTAGGGATGATGTGGATGCAAAAATTTTCCAATTTCTCTATGCATGTGGCATACCATTCAATGTTCTTCGCTCACCTTATTGGCATGAAATGGTTGCCACCATCAATGATGCCCCTAAAGGATGTTGAAGTTGTAACTAGAGTTTGTCTTCATAACGTAAATTTATCATTGATGTATTTATTATATTTTGTCAAAGCATGTTTTTCATGCTTAAAGAGTCAAAGAGAGTAAAAAGAATTTATTACAAGTCAAAAGAAAATGTATTTGAATCATGTCCCATTTGGACACTTGTAAGAAAAAGAAATTTGAATTTTATGTTGAGTTAAGAAAAAATCCACTAGTTGACCAAGTCGGCCCTCCTTCGACAAGTCTACCTAGACCTTGAAAAGACACCTATTTGACCCTCCTGGACAACTATATATAAGAAGCAATTTGACTCATTTGGAAGCTCAGTCACTCACATAACGAGTAGATTTGAACCTAACAAACAAGAAGAGAAAGCTGAGTAAAAAAGAATGAAGTTAAAAAGACAAGAAGAATATTCTAAGTTGACCGAAGTTTGATCTTGGAGCAACTCGCACATGTGGACTATAGTTTTTGTGAAAGAGGCCAAATTTTTCTGAAGTGGTTGCAGGCTGAAATTCAACCCTTGTTGCAAGTCTGAAATTCCCGAAGTTTAACCAGTTTGGAGCAGGTTTGACCAACGTTGACTTTCACTTTGGAGGTGACATGGAGGAGGGTTTGGACTTGGTCTCTTGGCAGCAATTTGGTCTTGGTCTTGGTCTTGGATATCTCATTTTGATTTAATTCTATAAGAGAAGGATTGTTGCCTTTTCCCCTTATCGGTTTTGCCTTGGCTAGTAGCCTAATTTTGGTGTCTTTTGTCTCTTTGTGATCTCTATATTCCTAAAATATTGAGTATTTGTATAATTGCTTGATGAAGAAGATATAAGAAGAAATAAAGAAGACATCTAATATTCACAAGTAATTATCAAGACGAGAAATTAGGTGTTAATGTTTACTACACTTGGTTTATCAACATGGTATCAGAGCTAAGGTGAAGGAAGGAAGCTTGAAGATCACAACTTGTTGGCACACTTGTGTTTAAATATGTAACTAGGTTCGGTCTCCATAATGACATGCAATCATGATTTTATGTATTTGAGGTAAGAAAATAAAATTATTATTGTTATTCTTGAGGCATGGGTTTGATGCTCAAGGTTATTTGTTTTATAGGTCAAGCACCCATTGAGTGCTTCTAGGGCTTGTCATTGAGTCTACAAGTCAATTGTGTCATTGTCATGTATGGAAGACCCTTTTGGGCATGTTACGTATTGTAAAGAAAATTTGTTTGAGTCAAACTAGAGTCAAAGATCCTCCAAGACCATGTCAAACTAGAAGCAACAAGTCAACCTCTATGAGAGGACAAGTCGACCTACATGCAACAATTCGACCTTGTGAGAGACCTGTATTTAAGGGAGACCTTGACCTCATTTGATAGGGAAGACAAGCAACTCATTGAAGCATAAGAAGAGCGAAGATACCTAGCCAAGGGAAGGAGAATCTAAGGAAGAGAAAAGCGAAGTTTGCAAGGATTTTTTTTGGGCTATACACCTCACACGTGTGAAGATATTTAGGGCTACTTTCTGCTGCAGGAAGACGAAATTGCTAAAGAAATCAAGAAGATTCATTTTGCTGCCAAGAAGACTTGTTTTGAAGGACAAATTATCAAGAAAGAAAGTACCCCTCCAGCGAAGGAAAGGGAAGGATAATTTCTCCATATTCTCCCACACGTGTGAAGCTAGGTTTCTATAGGAAGGCCGAAAGTTGCAGTCACAAATTGTAGGTCCGAAGTTGGGGTCGAAGAAGAGAGTTGTAGCAGTTGTGAAGCTAATTTGACTTGGGTTGACTTTGCTAGAAGAAGTTGTCCAACAAAAATGTTTGGCTTGGTCTTGGAGGGGTCTTGGTCAAGGGTCATAGGTCTTGGTATTCGTCAATTGAAGTTCTATAAGAAGAGAAGAGTTCTTGTGGGTTTTCCTCTCGAAACGAGAGGTATTGGCCTTGGATGATAGCCTATATCTTGTGTCCTCTTGTCTCATTCTTCTTTATTGTTTTGGTAGCTGTTTGATGATAAGAACACTAATTATAATCAAGTGAAAGAAAAAGCTAATCAAGTTAAGTAAAATGCATCACAAACAATTATCAAGGTAAGAGAAATCACCTAATCTAGCTGCCCTAGATTTGTCAACATGGTATCAAAGCTAAGGTGACAAGAGAAGGAAAGGAAGCTTGTAGAAGCACCATCAAAAGGAATATCAAGAAAGGTCAAGGCATCAAAGAGGACATCGAACCATCAAGAAGGGATACATGAGGGCCATGTAATTTAAGGAGCATAAGGAAGGACCACCTATCTCATTACAAGGATTGTACAATTTAGAAGCATCATCAAGAAGAATACTTCAAAGAACCTACTTTTAAGAAGGACCTTACCTCCACTCAATCAAAGAAGGACTCTACATTTGAAGCACCTTGGGAAGCCTCCACTCTCTACCCTATTATCCAAGGAAGCAAGAAGAAGCGTTGCCATCATCATCAAAGTCATCAAGGTGATCTCCCTCTCATTGAACAAAGGATCACATCTCAAGCATATTTGAAGAAAGATACCTCTAGAAGGAGAAAATTGTCATCTTCAAGGAAGCTATCATCGTCAACTATAATCAAAATCAAAGAAGGCATCAAGTTGAAGATATCAAAGAAGAATTTTCACTTGACAAGTAAGTACCTTTATATCTATGTCTAAATCTACTATTAAAATGACTTCATTCTGCAAGGAGAGAAACAAACTAGTTGGGTCGTTAAACTTCCTTGCATGGAAGAAGATGATAGGTTTGATCCTCATACAAAATGAAGTAATTTTAAAGGTTTGATTACTAAACCACCCAAGGAAGAAGCTCAAGCTCTAGCGAAATATATGAAAGGGGAAATAAGGGCTCAAATAATCCTTATAGAATTAATCAAGGATTCTCTCATCCCTGTTGAAATTTTGATGTTCTATGCTATTACAATCACTTAAATACAAAACTTCTTTATGCTGCAAAATAAGTTAAGTAATTGTATATAAAACATAAACCATATAAACCATATGCACAATGAAAAACGACCAAGAACTCAATGAGACACAAAGAAGTTAGGTCAATGACTATAGCAAAACCTACAAAGGGAAAACCCAACCAAATTCTTCTTCTATTAGAAATCAATTGTTCAGCAGAGATACAAAGTACATTGAGAGAATGAAGAAGTTCACCCAAATCTGAAGAATATATTTGATAGTAGTAGATGATTCAAACACTGAATCACACAAGTCTCATCTCGCACAACCAAGTCTCATCCCTGCTTGGGGGGATCCACTTGTCAACACATGACAAGGATCTCGCACATCCAAGGCCCATCTTTGCTTGGGGGGATCCACTTGTCAACACATGACAAGGATCTCGCACATCCAAGGCTCATCACTGCTTGGGGGGATCCACTTGTCAACACATGACAAGGATATCGCACATCTACGGATCATCACTGCTTAGCGGGATCCACTTGTCAACACATGACAAGGATCTTGCACATCCAAGGCTCATCACTGCTTCGGGGGGTCCACTTGTCAACACATGACAAGGATATTGCACATCCAAGTCTCATTAAATGTCAAGTGGTGGAACACCTGAATCCTAGACAAGTTACGCAGGCAAGTCTCACTACACCTATTGGCCAGATAGGTGGCTCTTCCCATGCCCCAGACTGTGGGTCGGATGCATATTGAGGCCTACTCTTGTGGCACACACTACACAAGGGGTCCCTCATCCACAAGAGATTTACGACATCGTTCCCTAATCCTCTGGGTTTTGATGGGGGGAAATGTAGTGCTCAATGTTCTCAATCAACTGTGATCGCTTCCCATAAGGCTTACGTCCATAACTCCAAGCTGTTCTCTAAAACTAAGAACTTTCCTTTCGGTAAAGGATTGGTAAGAATGTCAACTATCTGATTATCAATCACAATATGATGGACCCTCACTACTCCTCTCTGCACCATACTCCAGATATAGTGATATTTGATCTCAATGTGCTTGGAATTTTCATGGAACATATGACGAATCCCACTCTTATTTTCACAATATATAATTTTTGTGTCTGGAACTTGTTGAAATAGCTGTCCAAAGAGCTTCCTCATCCATACTGCCTCACAGCTAGCCATGCGAGCAAGAATGTACTCAACGTCAACTGTACTCAATGCAACAAACTTCTGCTTATGGTTTTTAAACTTCTGCTTTCTGCTCATCTAAGAGATCATGGTAGATCCCAAGCTAAAGCAACACCTAGTTGTGCTCTTTCTATCAACAGAGTTACCAACCCAATCAACATGAGTATATCCATGAAGTCTTATATTTTTAGCAGTATATCTCAATCTAAGATTGATGGTCCCATGCAAGTATATCAACACATGATTTGCAACAATCTAGTGTACATGTGATGGCTTAATCGTATATTGGCTCCGAGTATTCACTAAGAACATCAATGCTCCAATCAGTTGACGAAACTCGGAAGGATTTGCCAAATAAAGACCTACAACTTCACCACATAGCTTCTTGAAATTAATTTCCATTGGAGAATTCATTGACTTGCATTATGTCATATCAAATCATTCTAGTAGCTTAACAACATGTTTTCCTTGAGAAAGTAAAATCTCACCAGGTCTCTGCCATACTTCAAGACCCATAAAGTAGTGCATCAAATGAATATCTTTCATTTCAAATTCAGAAGCTAACTCCCTCTTACACTGGAGGATAAGAGGTTCACCATTGGTTAGAAATAAATTATAAACATATAATACCAAAATCAAAAGGCATACCTTGGACTCTCTTGAAGTAAAGATTTGGATCAATATTACTTCTAGTAAAACCAAGCTTCATCAAGAAGTTGCCAATGCAGGCATACCAAGCTCTTGGATCTTGCTTCAAACCATAGAGGGCTTTCTTCAGTCTGTTAACATGAGCTTTCTGGTCATGTACTTTAAAGCCTTGTGGTTGCTCCACAAATACTTCTTCCTTGAGGAAGCCATACAAAAAAAATTCTTCTCATTCATTTGGTGAAAGGACCATCCTTGGCTAATAACTAGAGCCACAATAGATCGGATGGTTGTATAATGGGAAACAGGTGCAAAGATTTCATCATAGTCTATTTCCTCTTTTTGAGCAAACTTTTTGCCACAAATCTTGCTTTGTTTTTCAATACTGTCATTAGCACCATGTTTAATTTTATACAACCATTTAAAAGACACAACAAATTTACCTTGTTGTCTTGGAACCACTTCCCATACATCATTATGAATGATGGAATCGTATTCTTCAGCCATTACATCTTTCCACACTTGATCTTTCACTACTTCTTCAAAAGTGCATGCTTCAGCCTGAATAATGTTGCTCATGGTTACCATGTATTCTTGGAACCGACATGGTTTCTTGCTTTCTCTAAAGGTTCCTCGGGGAGCAGCATGTCTATCAACATCCTATAAAGTGTCACGAAATCATAATCATCTTTTTCTAGCACATGGAGAAGGATCCAAGGAGTCCATGGGATCCATGGGTTCATTAGCAAGATCAGGTTCAGGCTTGGGATCTTCTTGTGCATCCAAGGCATCATCCTGTCTTTCAACATTAGCAGTAGGAGTGTCTACGGCTTTTCAAAGCACTACATCTTCATCAAATGTTATCTTTGCTAAACTCTATATTTCTTTGTCCAAGTACATATATTCTATAAGCTTTAGAATTTTCACAATAATCAACAATCATACCTTTCTTAACTGAAGCTTCCAACTTGGTACTCTTTTCCTTTGGCACATGAAAGTAGACAAGGCAATCAAAGATCCTTAAGTGCCCATTTTGCTCTGGGTTATATAGTACGATGGTCTCTTTCGTGATTCCAAATTCTTTGCAGAAGGCTTGAGCTCTTGTCCACTTCATGTCCACTCAAGTCATGGGATGGCTCGACAACTTTCTCAATCTCGATACAAAGGACTTGGTTCTCACATTCATCAAATGTACCTATTGATCCCTAAACAAGAGCAAGTACAATAGTAGCAAAGTAAATAAACATAATGAAAGTATACCTAGTGACGAGGCAGGTATTTCTTTCTTTTCTAGATGTGAGAGTGGCTCTTTAATTATCCTTGTACCAACTTCCTCTTGGAGTTCACTCTTCCTGCACTATTCTAAACCCTGATGATCTTCATGATCTGTTTTTCTTGATCGCATTCTCATCAAGAAGTTAGTGAAAGAGTCATTCAAATACTCATGCAGAAAAAATAACCAATGATCTATAATGATAAATCTAAACAAGAACAATGCCACAAAGAAACAACATAAGACTTGAAAATACTTTGGGATTGAAGGAAATTCTTAGCTCCCTCTTGATCCAACCTCTATAGGTTACCACTGTCCATAAGTCATATGTCATCGACAAAAGAAATGCATCTTCTTGATCACCACTTGGCAAATTCCATCATTATCAACTCTAATCTCAGGTATTTCTGAAGCCATCTTTCTCACATGAGGTAATGCCTTATAATGAAGATGTGTGAACGTTTGGTGCCATAGTTTATATTGATAATTACTTATCATGAATCAATGCATGGGTAAGTCTCCCATTGATTTTATACAGATCTTCAAATCTTGATCCTAGAGTGAAGACATGTAATAATAATTATACATATTGACTTCATTGTCTGCAATGATATTAGTTATATTCCATCTTTGATTGTTGCAAAATAGGTTAATTTAGAAAACTATCATTCCATCTTTTGCAAAAGTCATGATTCTTACCTACAACCACTATTGTTAGTAAACTTTAATATCAAAATTACGAAAACCCATAAGATTATGACCATTCTCATATAATGTGAGAGTCAAAATCCTCCTGACTTCAACATTTAATTTCTATTAATTATTCTTTCATAACCTTCTATGCATTATACTTCTTTTCAAGACAACACTTTCTTGCACATGCATAAACAAAAATAAAACTACTCTTTACTTTTGGATACATTAATAAGTACCAAAACCACTACTATTAAACACATGCAACACCTTAATTACTATCTGCAAAATTACTATCATATCTTGGGTTCCTTGAAATCTTGGAAGAACGGTAGTAGTAAAATTTCAGAAACAAAATTTCAGCAGAAGAATTTCAGTTATAAAATTCGCCAGTGAAATTTCAGTTGTAAATTTCAGCAATAAAATAAGAGATATTTCAACAGAAAATGAGCAACAAGTAGAAGGAACAACAAGAGATATTTCAGAAAAAAAAGGAGCTGCAAATGGAGCAGACAAAAAGAAATATTTCAACCGAAAAAGAGCTAGAAATTGAGCGGACAACAAGAGATATTCTAGGCGAAAGAGAGCTGGAAATGAAACGGATAACAAGAGATATTCTAGTAGAAAGAAAGCTGAAAATAGAGTTTTTCTTCTTGAGCTTGTTTTCACCAAAGTTCTGATACCATGTTGAAATTTTGATGTTCTATGCTGTTACAATCACTTAAATCCAAAACTTCTTTATGTTGGGAAATAAGTTAAGTAATTGTAGATAGAACATAAACCATATAAACCATATGCACAATGAAAAACAACCAAGAACTCAATGAGACACAGAGAAGTTAGGCCAATGACTAGGGAAAAATCCACAAGGCGAAAACGCAACCAGATTCTTCTTCTATTAGAAATAAATTGTTCAGCAGAGATACAAAGTACAATGAGAGAATGAAGAAGTTCACCCAAATCTGAAGAATATTCTGATAGTAGTAGCTAATGCAAACACTGAATCACTTTGCCTCTCCAAGATCTGCTCTTACTCTCCAAATCTCTCTCTCTCTCACAATCTCCTTCAAGTCTCTCCAACTCTCTCTCAAGTTTGAATTCACAATGCACAAGTAAGTGTGGTGAGATGATATGAGAGACATATATATCGGAGGGGCAATGAATTATTTACATAAAAGAGGAGCAATACACATGCCATGAGGAGGAGTTACATATGCCAAAATAGGAGTGTAACTTATGCCATAAAGGAGAGGAGTGTAACTTATGCTTTTAGAAGAGAAGTGTGACTTATGCATTAAAGAGGTGTAAGAGGAATCTTTTTATGACAAGCCATTAAAGTGTGTAAGAGAGTGTAAGAGGTGCATAAGAGCATTAAAAGAGAGAGAGAAATGAATCCATTAAGATAAAGAGAGAGTAACGTATGCATTAATTGAGAGAAGTTACATATGACATGATTGAGTCTCATGATTGAGAGACTTGAATTTCTTTTTAATAATAATATGATAATATCAATAAGAATAATTATAATATTAATGATTAAGTCGAAATTGAACTATTAGGATTGATTGATGATCAAAACGAATTTTCATCAATAATGCTTGATTACCAATTGATGCAAGGTGTTTTACTATTTGTGGAAATTCATACTTGGGACTTTCTATTTTTAGAAATTCTATTGTAGACTTTCTATTTTTAGAAATTCATCCTTGAGTTGCTAATTTTCAACAATCCCTTACGTAAGCACTGCAGAAGAGATATCTCTAAGAATTGATCTGTACAAGATGAAGGTATCAAAGAAATAAAGGGAGAGTTCGTGAAAGTTGCAACTATTGTCATTTAAAATGAGATAAGAAATCAACATCTGATGACTAGAAAAACTTATGAAAATTCCTAGATCTAACAATCTCAGGAATCCTACTGCAACCAGCTGAATCTACTTCATCTACTTGTAAATTACATTACATAGTTATTTCAGATTTCTTCATGAAATATTGAAGTAAATTACTGAAGCAACCTACACTTAATTTCTTATGATTCTAAAACAAGGAAACTGAGCAAAGAAAAACAATCACATAGGACACCTTTATTTTGGACGAAAGTCCCCAGAGAAACACAATGCGGGAAAACCGGTGCAGCAGATATGAGGGTTTTATATTATTAAGCAGTAGCAATTTCTGAATACATCTTTGAATACCACAAGGGTTATTCAGTTACAAAGAGAGAAGTACTAGCAGAAAAATTGTGAGTTTTACCTCACTCAATCACTGGAATTTCCTGGCTGATTTGGACACTGGATGAGATGCCCCTGGAGGTCCCTACTCTGCCTCTGCGCAGGCACTACATCACCCCAGGAAAAGATCGATCTGACTCTCGAAATCTCAGATCTTAGCCTCTCGGCCTCACATCTCGGCTCTCGGCTTCTGAAACTGATCCGACAGTAAAATCTCGGAAACCCTCTCAGCCACTGCACAACCTCTGTGTGGCTCTGCGTCAGCCTGCCTGGCTCTGAATTGGCTCTGCGTCAGCCTGTCTGGCTCTGCACTGGCTTTGTTGGATCTCTTTCTACCTCTCTCTGCTGATGATTCTCCGATTGAGAAAATCACTCTCTCCGGAAGCTATCTCTGCCCCTCTCTATGTTGGAATCACTTAGATCTAATCTTCGTTCGAGCACTGCTCCGTCAGAAGAATACGATCATTAGATTCACTCGGTGTATCTTTCCAAATGGCCCTTAAGCCTTCCTTTAAAGTATTCTCGTTGAGACATCAATGACCGAGATTAGATCTCTAATCAACGACAAAGATTATAACTTGAGTTGATCTTCGCTTTTTCTAGATCATTCACACTCTGTTTTATTAATACCCTTTAATTATTTGATTTCCCTAAGTTTAGAGTTAGGGTCCCCATTAAAATAATTAATTTTTACAATAAAACATATTCTAAGCGGAATTTTCACAAACGGCTTTTTGGTTCTTTTGAATACATGTGCCTAAGCCTCTCCACAAATTTGGAGACTTAGATCACTTCCGATGCTACCAAAAATCAATACTCCCTCTTAGCAAGGAAAGTGCTCTAACAATATGCTTGCTGCATACTGCTCTAACCTTGAAGCATCCCCTGCGTTGCTGATGTCTGACAAGCTGTCTACCAGCCACTGCACTACTGCTGCAACTGTACTGCTGCCCATGACATTGCCACTGCCACTGCTGCATCCGTACTACAACTCCCTCTCAAATGCTGCATCTGCTATGCTGCTAGCACTGCCACTTCTAACACTGCATTTGCACTGCAACTTAGCTTCCTAGAGAAGCAACTGAAACCACCCAAAAATCTGAACAAGTGTTCAGTGATGCATCTCGGTGCTAAAGACACTAACTGCTGATAGCTGCTGCGCTGTCCCTCTGATGCACTGCGG
Source organism: Pinus albicaulis (assembly GCA_034641835.2). Classification (NCBI taxonomy): domain Eukaryota; kingdom Viridiplantae; phylum Streptophyta; class Pinopsida; order Pinales; family Pinaceae; genus Pinus; species Pinus albicaulis. Next base: position 946,052,685 of record CM076569.1, read on the forward strand.
TGTTGCTGCTCTGCATTGCGCTGCACTACTCTCTACTGTGCTGGTGTTGCTCTGCACTGCGCTGATGTTGCTCTGCTCTGCGCTGGTACCCACTGCAACTGTCATGTCATCACTCCTTGACTTCCACTGAAAACTCCTCCATCTCGCTACTACTGATCATGGGCTCCCATAGCAAGGTGATGATCCATGAGGTGATCTCCTCAAGGATCCTGCCCAACTGAAGTTCAAGGTGAGCTTACAGTTCTATGTCACCCCATCTCCCTCTTGGAGATGTGTGGGCACTCATGGCATACTCATCCTCCTCGATCTTTGCGGCTGCAACCTTTGGATCGTGCTTCTCATCCTTGTCGTTTTTCTTCAAAGGACACTGTGATGCAAAGTGGTCCATCTCGCCACATCTGAAGCACTTTACCTTCGAAACATCTTTCTTTTGTTTCCGTTGCCCATGCTGTCCCTTCGATGTGAGGGTTGCATTCTCCTCCTCTTCCGAATTCTTCGATCCGCTCCCACTGCTACCGTTAAGTTTTCACTTGACCAGATCTCTTCTCAGCTCCTCCTGAAGAGCTGCCCACATCTCCTCCCAAATTGGTAGCGTTGCCCTGCCCAAGATATTTGGACAAAAACTTGCCACTCCTCAGTGATTGCGTTAAGGGCCAACCTCACCTTAGTTGTAGCAGTCGGGTTGGATCCCACAGCTGCCAACTGGTCACAGATTTCCTAAAGTCTCATTAAGAATGAAGCAATGCGCTCCACCTTCTGCATTTGGATCATCCGGAGCTTCTGCTCCAAGTACATCTTCCGCTGCTCGGAAGTTCCTTCGTATATCTGGGACAAGGCCTCCCATATCTCGCTAGCTGTGTTATTGCCAGCTATATGATCCTTGACACCATCAAGGATAAGTCTCTTGGCCTTTGCCATATCAGACTTGTACTTTTTGTTCTGATTCGGATCTGTAGGTACAACAACCACGTTGTCCACGAACGCCTTGAGATCATATTCGTCCAGTAGGATTTTGATTCTTTCCTTCCAAATCACATAGTTGGAGGAACTCTCCAATTGATCCTGATCCCTAAGTTCGTGAGATGCCATCTCAGCTGAAAAACTATTGAACTGCTCCCTCTTTCTCCCTACTGCGTAGCTTCTAAGCTGGCTTATGCACTCCCTGATGGAGCTGGTAAGTCTGCCGCTCCTTTGCTGCCCAACAGATGAGAAAAACTGAATTCCTTGGCAAGGAACTCACTGAGGAAGAATTCCCTCGCTATGTGCTCTTCTTCTTCGTCTGACGCTTCTCTGCCCAGCAACTGCCTGCAGAAAAAACTGCATCCCTTTGGCTCTGCGTGAAGGCTCTGTGTTACTCCCTTTGCCTTAGCAAGATCTCGATTTGGAAGTCTTACCTCTCTTTCGACTCACTCAGAGAGAGACCACCTTGAAAATTCAACCTTTCTGGCTAGAACTGCGCAATCCCTCTGGGGATTCGATCTACTGCAACAATTCAGCCTTCACTCAGTGCTAGATCTGCTCTTCCTGTTTCACATCCATCGCTCTAATACCATGTGAAAATTCCTAGGTCTAATAATCTCATGAATCCTACTGCAACTCGTTGAATCTACTTCATCTACTTGTAAATTACATTACATAGTAATTTCAGATTTCTTCATGAAATATTGAAGTAAATTACTGAAGCAACCTACACTTAATTTCAAGAAAAACAATCACATAGGACACCTTTATTTTGGACGAAAGTCCCCGAAAAAACCCAATGTGGGAAAACCGGTGTAACAGATCTGAGGGTTTTATATTATTAAGCAGTAGTAATTTCTGAATGCATCTCTGAATACCACATGGGTTATCCGCTTACAGAGAGAGAAATACTGGTAAAAAAATTGAGAGTTTTACCTTGTTTAATCACTGGAATTTCCCGGCTGATCCGAACACTGGATGAGATGCTCTTGGAGGTCCCTGTGCTGCCTCTGCGCAGTGACTGCATAGGCACTGCGTTACCCCAACAAAAGATCGATTTGACTCTCAGAATCTTAGATCTTAGCCTCTCGGTCTAACACCCCGATTCCCGACTTTTGAAACTTATCCGACAGGAAAATCTCAGAAACCCTATCAGCCACTGCGCTGGCTCTGCATCAGCCTGTCTGGCTCTGCGCTGGCTCTACTGGATCTCTTTCTGCCTCTCTCTGCTGATGATTCTTCGACTGAGAAAATCACTCTCTTCGGAAGCTATCTCTGCCCCTCTCTGTGCTGGAATCACTTATATCTGAACTTTGTTCAAGCACTGCTCTATCAGAAGGATTCGATCACTAGATTCACTTAGTGTATCTTTCCAAATGGCCCTCAAGCCTTCCTTTATAGTCTTTTTGTTGAGACATCAATGATCGAGATTAGATCCCTAATCAACAGCTAAGATTATAACTTGACTTGATCTTCACTCTTTCTAGATCATTCACACTATGTTTTTTTAATACCATTTAATTATTTAATTTTTCTAAATTTAGACTTAGGGTCCTCATTAAAATAATTAATTTTTACAATAAAACATATTCCGAGTGGAATTTTCACAAACGTTTTTGAGTTCTTGAGAATACGTGTGCCAAAGCCTCTCCACAAATTTGGATACTTAGAGCACTTCTGATGCTACCAAAAATCAACAAAACTAGCTATGACATCTCCATAGAGAAAGATACGAAGATCTTGACAAAGTCTGTAAAGGAAGAAGACCCTTGACATTGGAAGTATTGGGGATGTGTTTATGAATGTGCATGATGTTGCAAGAAGCAGATGTCATGATAAAACGTCATCATTAAAGGTAACCTTGATTTGATGTTCATTTTTTATTTTTGAACAACATTTGTTTGGGTTGAAATAGGGCTACCGGAAGAGAGTTGTCGATGCCCCCTACCACTAGTACTCATGTGATTGGATGGAAGGTTCTGAATGAAACATGACTTGGAAGAGGTAGCTATGTGACGAAAAACTAGATGTGGACTGAAGATCACTTTCTGATGCAAAGAAGGATGACATCACTTTGGTTCGTTGAAAGGAAAGTGATGGATAGTTGATGCCTTGCGAATAAAATCTAGAAGATGAAGGCTCCATAATGAAGAAAATGAAGTTCATGACATCAGAAGGAGGAACCCTACAAGCATATGATAGTACCATGATCTCCACCAAAGAACAGATAGCTGTTGTTGGTAACAATTCCCTAGTTAAGAGGGAGCTTGGACAAGTCACTGAGTAAGAGGGTTCTTGGGTATATTCTTTTTAAAGGAATATGTATATCTTCCCTAGTTGAGAGGGAGAGATAGACACATTATTCTTGTCTTCATTGTGAAAATTCCTAGATTTGAACAATGTAAGGAATCCTACTGCAACCAACTGGATTACTTCTTCTATTATGTAATTTACTTTACATAATTATTTCTGAATCATACATGAAATACTGAAGCAATCACTGAAGCAACCTACACTATAATACTCATGATTCTGAAACAAGGAAACTGAACAAGGAAAATCAATCACACATATGACACCTTTATTTTGGATTAAGTCTCCAGAAAAACCTAATGCGAGAAAACCGATGTAGCAAATTTGAGGGTTTTATTATTATGCTGTAGCAATGTTTGAATACATCTCTGAATACCCCTAGGGTAATTCAGTTACAGAGAGAAATACCGGCAGAAGAATTTGTGAGGATTTACCTCACTCAATCATTGAGTTCCCGACTGATCCGGATGAAGAAAACCCTGCCTTGGGGAGGCACTGTTCAACCTCTGCGTAGTCCTAGCCTCTGCATCAATCCCTTCCAGGCTTAGCGTTCAGCGCCAACCAAGTCGTTTTGCCTCTGTGGACCTTGAGGAACAACCTCCTAGTGTCACTTTTCAGATCCTGACCTCCGAAACTGATCTACAAGAAAAATTCCAGAAACCCTCCTCTGCCTCTGCGCTGCTTCTGTGTGAGCCTTGCTCAGTCACTGCGTCAACCCTCCTTCCTTCAGTGTTGGCTTGTTTATTTAGATCACCTCTGCCTCTCTCTGAATGATGCTCCATTGACTGAGTAAATTTCTTCCTCTCCGGATTCTATCTCTGCCCCTCACTGCTTAGATCTCTTAGCTCGAATTTCTTAGCAAACCCCGCCCCAAAAATTTCGAACTCTAGATCAATTCAGTGTGTCTTTCCAAGCCTTCCTTTATAGTCTTCTGGTTGAGACATCAACGACCGAGATTAGATCTCTATTCAATGGCTAAGATTATAACATGACTTGATCTTCATTTTCTAGATCATTCTCACTCATGCTTTATTAATAACCTTTAATTATTTAATTTCCCTAAGTTAGACTTAGGGTCTCCATTATAATAATTAATTGTTTTAATAAAACATCAACCGAGTGGAATTTTCACAAACGGTTTCGGGGTTCTTTGGAATACCAGTGTCTAAGCCTCTCCACAAAATTTGGGGCTTAGAGCACTTTTTAATGCTACAAAAATCAACATTCATGTTGTGAAGAAAGAATGCAGGATTGGGTAAGCATCTAAGATTGATTCCGATACTCTTTGAGGATGTGGTAGGTCATCCAATAGGTAAGAGTAGTCAAAGAGGAAATTCCTTGAGGATCCATTATTCCAAGATAGGAATTGTCATAAAAGGACATACCTTGTGAACACCTGGGTGGGGTATGTGCCTTAAGAGACAATGATGATGGTGTCTATTAGTCATTGGTTTTGCCAGTGTTGTGCTCGATCTTGTGGAGAGATAGAGCTGTGAGTCAAGGCCTTGCTATGTGACAATGTTGGTTAGCATGATGAGATGCTCTGGCATAAGCTAAGGAAGTAGATTATGAGATGGCGTACAAATCTGACTCTTCTTATGAGAATTCTTTAGTTTGAGAATGTCCAAGTACCTTATATGAATTATGAATACCTCCCTAGTTAAGAGGGAGTGTTAAAATATGTAACTAGGTTCGGTCTCCATAATTACATGTAATCATGATTTTATGTATTTGATGTAAGAAAATAAAATTATTATTGTTATTCTTGAGGCATGGGTTTCATGCTCAAGGTTATTTGTTTTATAGGTCAAGCACCCATTGAGTGCTTCTAGGGCTTGTCATTGAGTCTACAAGTCAATTGTGTCATTGTCATGTATGGAAGACCCTTTTGGGCTTGTTACATATTGTAAAGAAAATTTATTTCAGTCAAACTAGAGTTAAAGACCCTCCAAGACCTTGTCAAACTAGAAGCAACAAGTCGATCTCTATGAGAGGACAAGTCGGCCTACATGCAACAATTCTACTTTGTGGGAGACCTATATATAAGGGAGACCTCGACCTCATTTGATAGGGAAGACAAGCAACTCATGAAAGCACAAGAAGAGAGAAGATACCTAGCCAAGGGAAGGAGAATCTAAGGAAGAGAAAAGCAGAGTTTGCAAGGATTTTTTTTGGGCTATACACCTCACACGTGGGAAGATATTTAGGGATACTTTCTGCTGCAAGAAGACCGAATTGCTGAAGCAATCAAGAAGATTCATTTTGGTGCCAAGAAGACTTGTTTTGAAGGACGAATTATCAAGAATGAAAGTAACCCTCAAGCGAAGGAATGAGAAGGATAATTTCTCCATATTCTCCACATGTGCGAAGTTAGTTTTTTTGCAGGAAGGCTGAAAGTTGCAGTTACAAATTGCAGGTCCGAAGTTGGGGTCAAAGAGGAGAGTTGTCGCAGTTGTGAAGCTAATTTGACTTGGGTTGACTTTGTTAGAAGAAGTTCTCCAAAGGAAAGGTTTGACTTTGTCTTGGAGGGGTCTTGGTCAAGGGTCATAGGTCTTGGTATTCGTCAATTGAAGTTCTATAAGAAGAGAAGAGTTCTTATGGGTTTTCTTCTCAAAAAGAGAGGTTTTGGCCTTGGATGATAGCCTATATCTTGTGTCATCTTGTCTCATTGTTCTTTATTGTTTTGGTAGCTGTTTGATGATAAGAACACTAATTATAATTAAGTGAAAGAAGAAGCTAATCAAGTTAAGTGAAATATTTCACAAGCATTCATCAAAGTAGAGAAATCACCTAGTCTAGTTGCCATAGATTTCCCAACAACTTGAAGACACCCTTGTAGCATTTCTCTCTCTCTCTAATAAAGCAAAGAAAGGAGGCTTGAAGATCATTCTCTTGAAGACATCATTATAACAGCTCTCACTCAAGGACATTCTTGAAGATACTCTTGTAGCAACTTTCTCTCGCATTGTCAAGTACCTTTCTATACTTTATGTCTAATCCTGCCTTTCAAATGACATCTATCTACAAGGAAGGCAACAAACATGAAGGAGCATCCAATTTCAAAGCTTGGAATAAAAGGATTGAATTAGTTCTTAAAAAAAATGAAGTCATGCAATTCGTTGAAGGAAATGCTCCAGTACCAGATAAAAACAATGCTCAAGAAGTGGCCAAGTAAAATAAGGGAGAAATTAGAGCTTAAAGGATTCTTTTTGAGTCCATCAAGGATCATCTCATTTCTTTTATCTCAGATTTATCTACTTCCAAGGAAGTCTATGATACATTCGTAAAGGTATACTCCATCAACAAAACCTGTCAAAAGATATCTCTGAGGAATCAACTCTATGGAACAAGAATGTCAAAAGAAGAATACGTGGCTTCATCCTTCATGAAGATATAAAAAATCAAAGATAAAATTCAAGGGCCCAGTGAATTGATTACTTCTATAATTAATGCCCTACCTTCATCTTGGGATGGTTTTGTTGAAAATGCAGCAATAAATTCCTAATTTAATTTGCCCTTGATTAAATTAGGAGAAATTCGATATTCCACATCAACAGACAACTTGAATGAGTTAACTAAGTTGACATAGTTGTTATCAGTTAGTTAGCTTAGTTAATTCGAGTTGGGGGTGTTATCTCTCCGTAATTTGTAAGATTGGCAAGAACAAACGACAGAGGACAACATCAAACGACTTTGGAGTCTAGGACCTAGCCTTCCTAGACTCGGAGAGGGCTTTCTCTGTTTTTATGATTTAGCTTGATAATTATAAATGCTAATATTAGGCTAGTTATAGAAATTATGAGGGTTGTTTGTTTTGATTGATTGAGTGTTTGGACAGACAGAGCTGTGAAACATAATCCATTGGGCTACGGAGTCATAAAAGGCTGAATTGTGCATCAAATTTTTCAAGGGGCATTCACAAGGCAAGCTAACTATGCAGACTGGATCTTACTAGTAGTGTGAATATGAGATGAAAGAAAGCAGTGAGTTCAGTAATAGCTAAAGAGTAGTTAATAATTCCTTAACTATACTTCAGAGGAAAACATTAAGATAACAAAAACAGACAGAATTAAGGTGCTTTATCAACAAATCTTAATCTAAATCTTCTGTTTTGAAATTAGAGAAACTGATGCACAACATGAAAAGATAGAGGAAAACATTAACACAGAGGAAAGAACATCACCATTAACATAGCTCATGAATCCTGTGAACGGTCTCTTTATTATTGATGCCCAACTCAAAATAGTTATAGTGCTCCAATACAATGATCTTTTACAACATAGAGTCTAACAAGTTTCCAACCCTCTATAATGAAAATTCGAGCAGTATTTAACTAAAACTTGAGTCGGTTGTCCTATCTACTTGGGCAAACTTCATTTATTACAAAACAATTGAAATTAAACAAGCATGGCCACACAAGGCTTGAGCAAAAGATCTCTGACAACATATCGTCTGTAAAATTAATTTTGAGCAGCTCTTTATGATTTATGATTTAAAATCTTTGATGGCTCTAACATCTGGTCCTGTTTTTCAATAAGTCGGCGTCAGGTAATTAAGTCTGGTGCAACGCTGGCTACTTTAATTTATTGATGCTGGTGTTGATGTGCTTTGCTGCCCCTTTAGTCTCTGTTGTTAAATCTTTGCGTAAATGCTCGACCCAACCTTTACCATCTTTTCTTTGTGATGTTCAGCCTCGCCCTACCTTTCACCCTTTGTTGTGTTCGGCCCGAGTCTTTCTGCCATGCGTAGCCTATATCCTCACAAATGGCGCACAGACCTTATATGCCCAGTTGTGGAGGGATGGCGGTTGGTGGACGTGGTGCAATAACAGTGGTAGTGGTCAAATGAATACGAAGACGGTTTGGAGGTGAGCGAAAACAACTTTTCGGAGGGGGTCTTAGGTGGTAAGCGGTAATATAGAAGGGGGGTGCGAAATAACGGAAGGGCGACACGTAGCGGGGAGGGGATAAGCGATACCACCCATTTCGGACCCCCCCCCCCCGCCCCCCCCCCCCCAATGGTTAAATTTCGGAAGCTGAAGGGGGGTGCGAAATGCACAAGGACCGTCGGATGAGGAGGGGCTATTTTGAGATGGAGGAAAGATGGAGAACAATGAGGAGAAGGTTATGACGTGGCGGTAAGGTGGGACCAGAGTCGGCCCTTTCTGTCCTTTTGCTACCCGAGCCCTTTCGGCCGTGTTTAACCCTTTTTCAAAGCCAAACAGTGTAAAAAACCATTCACCCGGACTTGAAATCCTTTAGGCCTTTGCTCTGAAATACATCGCATCCGTGCCAACATCGCATGTCGTGCTTCGCAGTCTTCAATAGTTACCATTGCACCTATCCTTTCAAGTTTTGCGGTTTGCGATCATGATTGGGAGATGGACCCCACTGCAAGCTCCCGCAGTTATATTGTAAAATTTGCTATTATAATCTCCGCCGTTGATGTTCAGATCTAATGGCTCCTTCGCTATGTTTTGCCGACTTTGCTTCTTTGGTCGTGCGCATTCATTTCTTTTAGTTTTTTGTAGAATGCTTGACTCGTTTCACTGCTTGACCCAACGTGCACGACTTGACCCTTTGCTGTTTTTCTGCCTTAACTGCTTCTCTGCTGCCCTTGCTTCGCTAATGGTCTGATGCTGCTCCTTTTTTGACTTACAAGCAACATTTTCCCCTTCTATTGAACTAAAAGGGATAAATAGATTCCTTTGAAGCTCTTGACAGTCAGGATTTCCCCTTTTCCTAAAAATAAATGATGGCCATGAAATATTATTTTTAATATGGAACTCTATGCAATAATCAGTCATCTGGTGATACTGTGAAATACAGGAGTCTAACAGTGGCTCCAACTGGGGATGGTAGCTCCTTCAGCAGGTGTCAAGAACACAGTAGACTAGTGGCCTGCTCCATTGGGCTGATCCTATCCTGCAACCTGATCTGCTATGTAATATTCCAAATTAGGAACAACTACACTATTGGGAATATCTCAAGATATTACCAATGTGGAGATCAGCAATATACAAACATGAGCTGGAAATAGCAGTGAAGACATTAATACCAAGAATGTCGGAAGATCTACATAACCATTGCATTAGATTATAGCAGCAACAATGTGTACATGATCTTGAGGAAATGACCTCTCAAGATAGGCAATGCAGCCTCAATGAAACATATACATGAAAAGTAAAGAAATACTGCTATACAAAAGAAGCCCTGGCTATGACTGCGCAATCCTTGAAGGAAAACTGCTGCAAAATGTCAATAATATATAGATATGACAATAGATAGCTCAAATAAGAAGGGGGAGCAATATCTCAACCCCTGGAAACATACAATACACAATCCTTGAAAGGATTGTCTGATATGAGTACAAAATGGCAAATCTGCAGAAATGCCGGAGTTTGCTGGGTAGCTGTAGCAACTCAAGAATTGGAAATAAGTGGAGAAGACTGAAAATGCTGCAATCAATGACAAGATCTCCTCCAATGGATCTCTAGAGTGAAAGGCTGATCCTCTCACCTAAGATCTCACCCTCCAAAGATATTTGCAAAGCCTCACTGCAAATGCTCCACTAAAATAATGCAGTCGCTGGATGAACTGCGCTGTAGGGCTAGGGAATGAGTTGGCCTTGATGCCAAAGTCTGCAATATGCTCCTGGATCCCCCTCACTAACCTCCCAGAGGAATAGAAGCTCCCTCCTCTTACAGATGAGCCAAGGAAATGGTGTATGATGTCCTCCACTGCAACACCCTAGCAACACTGCGTTATACTTGGAGCAGAAATAGCGCAGTAACTGAAAGGAGAAGCTTTGGCCTTGAGCCAAGAGATATGGAGAATGAAGAACAATCCTTCAAGAGGCCTCTGAAGAAGGTGAGGAAATCCTAAACAGGAATTCCTCGGCAATTCTTGCTAAACAGCAAAAGATTGAACAATGTCTGAATAAACATGAAATGAATAATCCAAACATGAATAACAATGGTGCCTTGCCCTCCTTTTAAACAAGTGAAAGCTCTCTCTTCATGGGCCCCATCCATTAGGGTTTCCTCCACCAAATATCCTCTTCCTCATTCACACTGCGCTGTCTCATAAAGTGATCCACTCCTCCTATGGCAGCGCTGTTGACTTGGTCAAACATGACCTTGTCTTCATGCATTTGCCCCTTTTTACACTTGAGGGTGCAAAATGAAGCTACTCTAATGATCTCTTTCACATCATGAGAGATTTTATTCATGTTTTCCATAAGCATGGGCCTCCTTACCTATTTATTTAGCTGCTAGGTGAAAAAAGGAAAATTTTAATATTCCCTTTAGCTATGAGCTAAAATGGGAATATTACAGTTCTCCCCTCCCAAATGTTGCTTTTCCTCAAGCAACTGCAAGGATAGAATTGAAGAATCTCCACCCAAGGCATGTAGTCTGAAATATGTTGAGGAACATCTTCCTCATGTAGATCCTCCATCCCCCAAGCAATCATCCATATAAAGTGAGTTACCTCCCAACATGGCAACTCCTGACAATAATCTTCCACCTTTGGCTCTTGCATTATAGGTGGGCTGAATCTGATCTTGGTAGACAAAATAGCCCACCCCACGCTGTCCTCCTCTCCACTTAGGATAAGTGTAGAGTATATGCTGATCTTGGGCTGTAATAAAGTTGCCCTCCAGTGGCAAAATGAAGACTAGACCTCCAAGGATCTCTTCTCTAGCGTTATGAAACATTCTTTCCCAAATCATCTCATATGTGATGAGTTGGAAGTCACCATCATATGGCATCCAATCAAGCATATGGCTCACCTCAAATGGAAACAAATGTTTTGCTGTAGTGGCCACATGTCCTCTCATGCTCCCATTAGAACATGCAATGCAAATAATGTGGGAGATTTCTCCCCCAAGGGACGCATCCAACCAATGTGCCATTCCCCCAATCATGCTCTCAACAAACATAAAGAAAACAGAAACATAATGAACCATAATGAGAACATGCTTGCTGTCATGTGTGGTAAGGGAGAAGGACAAAGGTCCCTCAATTGTAACCAATGCAGTTTGACCCTCAACTGCAAAAGAGTATGACAAAAAGTGTGGCCTCTCAACCACTTGTTTGCTGTCCTACTCTCCTCAAATGTATGGAGAAAGTGAATGATGTATGGTGCAAGGTGAGTATGTCCTCCAAAATACATTTCCTCCCCAAGTCCTCCTAGGGAGTGGTCACCAATAGTGCTCATGGCCTCAAGTAGACCATGGAGTCTAGAAAAAAGAATGCTCCTCCTTGGAGCAACATCCTGTACATATATGGTTAAGGGATGAATATACAAATCATCATGCAAATAAATAATACCCTCACCATAAGTTTTGCTCATGCAAATGGAGTGGCTCAAAAATGAGTCTCCTCTCATCCTCAAAGAGAGAAGAGGTGGCTGTGTTAACTCCTCCAAAGAGTTATGTATCTCCTCCATCTGCACATGATCTATGCATCTCCTTATATGCTGATTTGTCAATATCATGCAAGCAAAATGATCCTGGGAGCACTCCACTCCTCTGAAATCAATGAATGGTGCCTCAACATGTGAAGCATCCCTTTTCCTCTGCTGGTCCAGTGGTCTCTCCGGCAAAATGTCTCCATGCAATGAGACATCCTCAATAAGAGATGATTGAATATATGAATGAAAAAGTCTTTCCATTCTTCCACTGCGCAATCCAATCACCTTCTTAGGTGCATCAACCCTATAAAATAGATAGGGATGTGTGCTCCTCATCACATCATGATGGTCATCCTCCCTATCTCCTCCTTGTGTCTCCACGGTTCCACACCTCCTCAACAATGGCACATGTAGAACATGAGTTGTGCCTTGATCTCCACACATGAGATCCTGGGGACTTCCTTGCAAAGATGCAAGAATCCCTCTACCTGGAGCAAGAGCTCCTCCTTCCTCTGCATGAGGCACTAGATGGCACAACGCTGTTGCCCTCAGCTCCTTCAACATAGATGGGCAACCCTCCAACAATGTTGTTGCAAATATGGAATCTCTCCCAAGGTGGAAGTAATTCCTGATCATCAAAGGTCAAGGAGTACCCCTTTTGCACCATGATGGTGCCATCTCCTACTCCTGCAACATCATACGAGAAATGAGAGCAAATCTGCTCTTGCTCTCCCAAGAATAACCCCAACAACAAATGTTTTTGCTGCTTCCTCATGCCCTCATCATACAAGATATGTGATGAAGATATAGTGAATGACATGAATGTTACATCATCACTATGCACCCATACTCTTTGCTGCTCCATGATGCCAGCATCTTGCCACATCTTCTCCATCCTCATACCCTTGGAAAGAGTGTATGCCAAGTGATGGCCAAACTCCTTCAAGAGTAACCATCGCAGCCAAGCCTCCTGCTGCCCGATATCATAAATCTGCAAGTAGCTCACCTGCTCCTTGCTCACCATCCACATCCACTCAACCAATTGTGGATGCCTTCTTCCTCCCTTCATCTTGGTACTCCTCCCATGAGAGCTACCATCATCCCAAATCAAACTCCTGCATTTCATGGGATCTTGAAATGCAATCTTCCCGAGGATCAATTTGACCCTATGAGGATCCAAATAGGTGGTAGGCAAAAACCTCCCATCATGATGTGCATGGCTCAAGAAATGTCCAACACAGTCATGAGAGATGTTATCCATCCAAAGATGTCCTCCATCTACTATCTGCTCCTGAGAGAAGGGAAGAACCTCCTCAAACTGATGAAGAATCTTGCACTCTATGATGTGTGGGAGTGCACCTCTACTGAAATCTCTCTGTGAGGACTCCTCCTCTTGCATGTCCTTCCAAAACCAAAGAGGCCTTGGATCTGCTATCAGTAGAAGTCTCTCTTTGAGATGTGGCATGCTCATTGAGAGAGTGTCATCTAGAGAGGAGAAAGAGTTTCTTATCTCCAGATGTCTACTCCTCCTCACTGCTTCCTTCATGGCTTCTTGAATGAAGCTGCCCTGTGAATGCTCACATGAGGAATGATTCCTCCTTTCTTCATCACTGCTTTTGTACATCGCAGTGCTATTCTGCTGCTCTAGGTCAACTGCATGCAATGATGTAGACCCATCCAAAGTGTTTACTGAAATGACAAGAGATGGATTTTTAATCATACCTCGGTGAAATTTGGAAGCTCCTTGCAGGGCTGCAAGAGTTTCCTCCTCATAAGTGTTGGCCTCCCAAATTGCTGAAGATGAAGGCTGATCCTCCATGGTCTCAACAACGCTGGTACATGCCTCATTAGCTGGTGGTGAGGGCTCCTCCCTCCTTTTGCCAAATCTTCCGATCAATCTCTGAGAAAACTCAACAAGAGTAGAAACCCTTGTATGGCTTAGATGGCTGATCCACCAATTCTTTGCTTCACCTTCAAGGTGCAGCGTTGTAATTTCTATAGCCTCTCTGTCTACTACAAGATGTAGCAGGAAGAAAGCCTCTAGCTTCTTCACGCAAATCTCTGCTGCACATGTGAGTGATCCATCAAAGGTGGACAATAGAAATCTATTGCCTCTCATCATCCCGTAGCTGTGGGATATTTTTTCTTCTTTTTGCTGAATAAATTGTGGTAAAGCCAGAGTCTCCTTGAAGGCTCTAGGTTTAGATCGGTATTCAGCAAGATACTCACTTAGAATTTCGAATTCCAAGTGTTCTTCACGCTTCATGCCTTCTTCTCTGTGAGAATAGGAAGTGCATGGTCCTTCCTCTTCTCCTTCTTCCATCTTCTTGACCTCCTTGGAGAGGTTCTCTCTGGATCTGAAAATTGATGAGAGTAAACTCATTTTCTTCATCATCTTGATCTTCTTTGGTTGAGACTCACAGGCTGAGCCAGAGATCATGCTTTGATACCACTGTAATATTCCAAATTAGGAACAACTACACTATTGGGAATATCTCAAGATATTACCAATGTGGAGATCAACAATATATAAACATGAGCTGGAAATAGCAGTGAAGACATTAATACCAAGAATGTCGGAAGATCTACATAACCATTGCATTAGATTATAGCAGCAACAATGTGTACATGATCTTGAGGAAATGACCTCTCAAGATAGGCAATGCAGCCTCAATGAAACATATACATGAAAAGTAGAGAAATACTGCTAGACAAAAGAAGCCCTGGCTATGAATGCGCAATCCTTGAAGGAGAACTGCTGCAAAATGTCAATAATATATAGATATGACAATAGATAGCTCAAGTAAGAAGGGGGAGCAATATCTTAACCCCTGGAAACATACAATACACAATCCCTGAAAGGATTGGCTGATATGAGTACAAAATGGCAAATCTGCAGAAACGCCGGAGTTTGTTGGTTAGCTGCAGCAACTCAAGAACTGGAAATAAGTGGAGAAGACTGAAAATGCTGCAATCAATGACAAGATCTCCTCCAATGGATCTCTAGAGTGAAAGGCTGATCCTCTCACCTAAGGTCTCACCCTCTAAAGATATTTGCAAAGCCCCACTGCAAATGCTCCACTAAAATAACGCAGTCACTGGATGAACTGCGCTGTAGGGCTAGGGAATGAGTTGGCCTTGATGCCAAAGTCTGCAATATGCTCCTAGATCCCCCTCACTAACCTCCCAGAGGAATAGAAGCTCCCTCCTCTGATAGATGAGCCAAGGAAATGGTGTATGATGTCCTCCACTGCAACACCCCAGCAACACTGCGTTATACTTGAGCAGAAATAACGCAGTAACTGAAAGGAGAAGCTTTGGCCTTGAGCTAAGAGATATGGAGAATGAAGAACAATCCTTCAGGAGGCCTTTCAAGAAAGTGAGAAAATCCTAAACAGTTATTCCCTGGCAATTCTTGCTAAACAGCAAAAGAATGCACAATGTCTGAATAAACATGAAATGAATAATCTAAGCATGAATAACAATGGCTGCCTTACCCTCCTTTTAAATAAGTGAAAGTTCTCTCTCCATGGGCCCCATCCATTAGGGTTTCCTCCACCAAATATCCTCTTCCTCATTCACACTGCGCTGTCTCATAAAGTGATCCACTCCTCCTATGGCAACGCTGTTGACTTGGTCAAACATGACCTTGTCTTCATCTATTTGCCCCTTTTCACACTTGAGGGTGCAAAATGAAGCTACTCTAATGATCCCTTTCACATCATGAGGGATTTTATTCATGTTTTCCATAAGCATGGGCCTCCTTACCCATTTATTTAGCTGCTAGGTGATAAAAGAAAAATTTTAATATTCCCTTTAGCTATGAGCTAAAATGGGAATATTACATGCTACCATCTTTGTGGCTGTAAACTTTCAAGCTGAAGTCAACATTCTCTGCAAACTAAAGTCTAGAAAAATGCTCAAAGTACTGAGCTCATTTGCACACCTACCTACCCAATCTACGATTCTAATCATTTTTTCTCCTTTTTGAATTTCTAACTTATCACCTATCCCTTATGCCTCCTATTGGTTCAGATTAGGCTGTTGAACCAATGTCATTTTCTACCTATCTACCTGATAAGTCAACATTAAACGTTTCAACAAATATTCATTTTCTAACCTATCAGCAGAACATTCAAAATTGTACAATCATGCTTGAACTGTATGATTGCACATAACCCTTCTCAAAATAGTAGTGGCATTTTGATTTGCAACACTTTCAAAAATATTTTTTTTTGTTTTTTTGTTTTTTGTGTGGCTTTCTTTTTGCTTATCAGACTAGGCTTACGGCCTTCACTTCGGGCTTCAACCTTGTCCAACGGATTATTGAAAATTGTAAGGCTATGGTATTCACAATGAGGAAAGTTTAGTCTAAGTTCTTAACAGAAATAATGTTTTAGCATCCTGCCATTGATAGGACCCCCAAACAGCTCTGTTCCATCCATCTCTTGTAAGAAAAATGCATTATTTCCTCCGGAAGAATGAATAATGTATGGGCCTTTCCACAGGTTGTCAAACTTGCCATGTTTACCCTTATCTTCTCTTCTGGAATCCCATTTCAACACTTTATCCCTGATATTGAAATCATTTGCTTTTGTCATTTTGTCAAAGATCTTTTTCATATTTTCTTGCACCACCTGATATCCGTTGTACACCTCTTCTCTAGACTGTTGCAGCTGAATGGTCTGGCTTATTCTTCTTTGTATATATTTTTCTTCAGCCTGCATCTCTTGAATGAGTTTCATGGCTGGCACTCCTAAGGATGTTGGGAAAATTGCATCCATTCCATAGACCAACTGATATGGTGACATGCCAGTTGATTTCTTGGTTGTCAGTCTGTCAGCGCATAATGCATGCACCAATTTGTTATGCCAGGATTTCTTATTGTTTTCCAACAGCTTCTTGATGATGTTGATCAAGCTCTTGTTGGAGGGTTCAGCCAGTCCATTACCTTGAGGGTTATAATCTGTGGAATGCCCCAAAGAAATATGATATCTGTGGCAAAAGTCCACCATCTTCTTGGATTTAAAAGCAATAGCGTTATCTGTAATAATTTTCCTAGGACAACCAAATCTAGACAGGATGTTGGCTTCAAGGAATTTGATTATCACTGAGTCAGTAGCAGTTTTGGAAGGGATGGCCTCTATCCAGTTGATAAAATAGTTTGTAGCAGTAAGGATCCATTTATGCGGTGCAGAGGAGGAAGGGTGAATTTCTCTAATGAAGTCTAAACCCCATTGTTGGAAAAGAGCTTCAACAGAGATTGGCTGTAAGGGCAAAGGCAACAACTTTCTTTTTCCCTAAAAAAATTGGCATTTATGACAGTTAGCTACCATTTTGTGGATGTTTGGGAAAAGAGTAAGCCAATAGAAACCAACTCTAAGGATCTTGTTAACAGTGGTTTTCGAGTAGAGACGACCTCCACAATCCCCTTCATGGAATTCTTTCATAACCCTATCTGCATCTTCCTTGAGCAAACATTTAAGCAATATGCCACCAAAATCTTTCCAGTACAAAACATTTTCTAGGATGCAGAATTTTACAGCTTTCAATTTCAAGAAACTAGCTTTTGTTTTAGACAAAACAGGAGGAGAATTTAAATTAAATAGAACATATAATAGATCTGCATACAAGGGAGAATTTAGGAATGCTTCCTCAATAGGTGGAGTCGCCAACTCCTCTTGTTCATCCCGTGAATGAATCATGTTAATATCTAGTGCTTGAAAATTTGTGTCAGCCATCAATCTGGCCAATCCTTGTCCTTCGATTAGTTTGGTGGGTCTGATCTCTAAATCATACTCCAAGATGACAACAATCCACTTGCCTCTTTTTCCATCAAGATCCTGTGTTAAAATGTTTTTGACAACTGTATTAGGCACAAATGCAATGATGTGGGAATGCAAAATGTGAACTCTGAAATCCTTCAGTGCTTTGATCAAGGCAAAGGCTTGCTTCTCCATGATATTGTATTTCAAAGGTGCATCTCTTAAAACTTGGCTGAAAAAGGCTATGGCCTGCTCTTGTCCTTCTTTATTTTTCTGCAGCAATACAACAACAATTGTGTGCACCGATGCAAAGGAAAAAATGATGAAATCCTTGGTGAAATCAGGGCTGCTTAGAACTAGTGCCTTTGTGAGTGCCTGCTTTACCAGGTCAAAAGACTGTTTAGCCTCCTTGGTCCACTTGACTCTTGAATCTTTCTTGATCATGTTAGTGATATTTCTCAGGAGTTTTGCAAAGTTTGGAATAAACCTTCTTAAAAATTTATCTTTCCAATGAAAGATTGCAGCTCTTTGATGTTCTTGAGATCACTGATTTGAAGTATGTCCTCAATTCTGCTGGGGTCAATCTTGATTCCTTCTTCAGATATGATATGGCCCAGGAGCTTTCCTTCTTCAAGACCAAATAATGATTTCTTAGGATTTAGAGAAAGACCGAACCTTCTGCATTTTTCGAAAACTCTTCTCAAATGGGCCAAATGTTATTCATCAGTTTTTGAATATACTGTAATATCATCAAGATATATCACAATGAAGAAACCGATTTCTTCTGAGAAAGCAATATCCATTGCTCTTTGAAAGGTGGCACCAGCATTTATTAATCCAAAGTGCATTTTTACATACATGAAGGTTCCCCAAGGAGTAGTAAATGCTGTTTTGTGTTTATCATCTGGATGCACCAGCACTTGATTGTACCCTGAAAAGCCATCTAGCAAAGATTTTCTTTTGGAGCCCACTACCTTTTGCAATATGTGGTCCATCTTTGGTAAGGGGTAGTTGTCTTTAAGTGATGCCTTGTTCAGATTTCTGAACTCAATGTAGAGCTTGATCTCACCTGTCTTCTTTCTTGCAGGTACAATATTGGAAACCCATTTGGAGTATCTGATTGGAACTATTATCTTGGCATCATACATTTTCTTAATCTCTTTCTCAACCAGAGGCATTTGGATAAGGTTTATCTTGCGCAGTTTCTGTTTGAAAGGATTCTGGTTCTACTTGACTGGAATTTTGTGCTAGATAATATCAGTATCATAAGATTTCAGGTCTTCATAACTCCAAGCAAACACATCAATAAACTCTTTGAACAAAGCAATGTATTTCTGCTTTATGGATGCTGGTAGTGTATTTGATAACTTTACCATCTTGGGCTCTTGCTCACTGTCCAGATTGCACTCCTCCATATTTTCTTTTGTAGATTCCATTTTAGGTTTCGTAGCCACATCATTGAAATCAAATAGTTCCTCCAGAGGGAGAAGTCCTCTAGGCAGGGTGTTGTCTCTGTATTGCAGTACTTCAAATTCTTCCTTTTCTGGATCTTCATGCATCTCTGTCCTGTGTAGATTTTTCTTTGATGAAAAATTAATATCAGAATTGTGAGGGGCTCCTCCCCGCACAGTTGTCCTTTGATGAAGCAGTCCTCTTCACAGTCTAGGTCCATATTGGAGTCTTCAAACTCACCCTTTGATTGCAGAAAATTCTCAATCTGTTTATCATCTCCAAAGACTTGCCAATATCTCATATTGTCAGGGACTGCTGGATGGTGTCTAACCTGCACTGTATACTGTTTGTCAGGATGAGGTAATTGACAAGTGCTGGCCGAAAATGCTAACCCAATAGCCAGGATATTCTGATTTCTTGGAATTGCAGCAAGGTCATATTCTTCAAATGTTTTTAGGAGGTCAAGGGCAGCGTTCCGGTATGCTCTCAATCTGGGATGCTTGGATGAATATTCTCCCTTGATTTGTTTAATGACCAGCTTAGAATCTCCACGAACGAAGATTCTTTTGGCTCCTAATTTCTTCAGTAGTTGTAAGCCAAAAAGGAGCGCCTCATATTCTGCTATATTATTGGTACACTGAAAGTTTAGCTTGTAAGAATGCCCTTCTGCGTGGTTATTTTTAGTATTGCATACCCACACCCCTGCTCTTGAGCTAGCTTTGCCACAAGAACCATCAAAACTCATGCTCCAAAAAGGTTTAGGTTCAGACTTGTGTTGCAAAATTTCCATTTGGTCTGACTGCTCTCTCTTCTGATCTTCTTCTCCTCCAACTACTTGTTCCTTAATATTTTCATCATTGGTATAAAATATTTCGGCAAAAATCACATTCCAACAGATTTTGTCGACGCGTTTCGAACCAGCGATTGTGGTTCATCATCAGGACAAGATAAGAAATCTGATCTAAAACACAGTTTAAATAGATAGGAAACTCTAACTAGCCGTTATTCCAAAACGGATAATTAGACTAAATCAAAAATTTCTAAGATAAAATAATATTAGAGTTATTATTATCTCAAAATGGATACTTTGACTAAATAATGAAATTAATAGTTAAATTATTATTATTGTATTTAATTAATAATTAAAAGATTCAAATATAATAAATATTTATATAAAATTTATTAAAAAAAATAAAAATAATAATAAAAAAAATAATAATAATAATAATAATAATAATAAATAAATAAAAACAAAATAAAATAAAATAAAAATAAAATGCACTAAGATAAAATAAAAATAAGTAAAAATAAATAATCAAATGAAAATGAAAATGAAAATAAAATTTAAAAATAAATTAATAAATAAAGATGGATAGAAATAAAAATAAAATGAAAATAAAAATACCATAACACTCAAAGAGAAATTATACAATAACAGATAAATTAACTGAATATGGAAATTAATAGTTAAAATAAAGAATAAATGAAATCAAGGTCAGAATGGACAGAGTAAAGGGGGTAGTTATGAGGCTTTTCTTGACTGCTCACCATGTATTTCATTAGAGTTTCCCTATACAACCTCCTTTGTTGGCCAAAAACTAGTATGGTAGCATAAGTCATATGCATTTGGAGGTTGCCTTTAAGCTTGGCTCCCCACGAGCGTGATAAAAGCATACCATATTTAGGAGGGATGTCAGCCACCACTATGTCCATCACTAGACTCTTGGCTGGTATCTGAGCTAAAGTAATACAAAGATCTTTAATGAGGCCTAGACATTTCACTTTGCTGGAGTCAAATGAGTAGAAGTCTTTGTAAGGTCTAGTTATCTCCAGGCCAAGACTCTCCATAATTGCCTTTGGCACGAGATTATGAGATGCACCTGAGTCTAACATGGCATTATGGAGGATCTTATCATGAACATTCAAACTGACATAAAATATGGGAACACCTTCCTCCTAGAATTTACCCTCTACTTTTGGCCCAAACAAAAGTTCAGGTTTGTCATCATTTAGATTGACAGAGTCAGTAATTTCTCCTATATTCAGAGCTTTTAGGACTTGGGACCTATATACATCCTGGTTCACCAATTCTGTGAGAGGGATGGAGATTTTTATTTTGGCAATTTCATTCTCAATGCTGAATGGTATCTGTGTTTTTGGCAGATTTGAATCAGTTTTCTCAGGTACTATTTTTTTAGCAACAACTACAGCTTGTTGGCTCGTATTAGAGATATCAGCTGGAACAGTCTTGTTGGTGCTGCTTTCTAGATCATTCTTTTTAGGTATTTTAGCAATTTTCTTTAAACTCTCTGCTGTTTTCTTGGGATCAGCATTAGGGGCCTTTCTAGTAGAGTTTTCAAAATTATTTCTCTTAGGAATATCTGAATTTTTCTTGCTTCGGAGGTTATATTGTTTATGCACCTCCATGATGGCATTCTCGAACCTTTGTTTATAATCTCCAGACTCTTCCAATTCTACTTCAGTTTGAGTCAAAGATAATAAATCTTGTTCTTCTTCAGTGAGGAAAACAATATCTTCTTTATCAATTCCCATTAGATTAATGTGACTTTCTTCTAGTCTTCAACCACCCCCTCATCCTCATCAGCATAATTTTCTTAGAATGGAGGCTTGATTTGCTGGTCAAGTCTTCTTTGTTCTCTCTGTCTTATTTAAGGGGGGTTTCTTCTAAATTTTTGGTTTCTATTTTGAGTAGGCTGATTTTCCCTGGGGACAACTCTCTCGTTCAGGTTGATCCTTTCCATCATCCTCTCCATGGTTCTAACCAGGCTCTCAATCTTAGAATCAGATGTGGAGGCTGCAGGCTCGTCCCTAATAGTGACATTTTTCTCATTTCTCATTCTAGCCCTTTTTGCAATCATATTTTCTTCCACACTTACTGCACCCCTCTACATGTCTTCTAATGTAGGAGGATCTCTTTCTCTCAGCTGATAAGCTATCTCTGGGTTGAAACCATCTGTAAACTTCATTAGGGCTAAACCTTGTGGGGGTTTCATGTGAGGAGGGAGGGCGTTGTACACAATGTTGAACCTGGTACAATAATCTTGGACACTCTCTCCAACATTTCTCTTGATGTTTTCATATTCTGACAAGATTTGGAGAGGATTTTTCTTAACTTCCCATTTATTTATGAACAACTAGTGAAGGGCAGGGAGGTCATGTACTATTAGGGGTTAAGCCTTTCAACCACTTTCTTATTTCTCCCCCCAAGCTTTGAGCAAACATTCTCAATTGAATAGTTTCATCCTCTATCTCTTGGTAGTCAAAAGCATCATTCATTTTGTCCACATGTTGTTGAGCAGTTTTAGGACCAGTTCCATCAAAATGTGGGATTTTGGATTGATAATCCTGTGGCATAGGCACCATAGGTAATGGTAGCACTAATGGGGCATACCAGACTGCCATGATTGGTGGTGGGGGAACCCAAGGAGGGTGGATAAGAGGAGGGTTGACCAAGGGAGGTGGAGAGTTAAATGGAGGAAGGTGGACAATGGATGTATGAGTGGAGGTTTGGGCACTCTGGTGGGAAAGGTTCAAGGAAATGGTAGGGGTTGCAGATACACTTGAGCAATTTAATTGAGAATGAGCAGAGTTGGAAATAACAGAAGGAGCTGTTGCAGTCAGAGTTGATAATTTTACAGACTGCTGAAAATAAGCATCATCAATAGCTGAGGTGAGCTCTATTACTAGACCTTGAAGGGAGTCAAAATGTTGGAGAAGCTGAAAGTTAGTTTGAGTGGAGGTAGAGGCTTCCCCAATAGGACTCTGCTGTAAGATCAATGGGTCAAAAACTGTTTGGGATATCCAATTCTGAGATTTGGTCCTGAACAAGCTTTGCTTAAAGTGTAAGTCAAACTGGATATCCTGCAAGGTTGCAAGGTTTTCAGGGAGGGAACTTGCTTTGTGAATAGGCTTGCTAATAGTTGGATTCTCAGATCTGGGAGTTTCTCTTAGGATTTTCTCTGGATTGTCAACTATTGCAGGGGGATTTGGGTCAGGATAGATCTGGTAAAGATTCTTCTGGAAGCCATAATTTAGACCCAAGGCACAAACAAGCTGAATATCTTTACGAAAAACCAATCTCTAGAAAATACTTAAATCACACATTGTTTCAACTGGGGTTTCTGAGTTCTGATGAATAATGAGCTTTTCAATAAGTCCACAGTATGGTCGCCATTATGTTAGCTCTCCGTAATTTGTAAGATTGGCAAGAAAAACGACAGAGGACAACATCAAACCACTTTGGAGTCCAGGACCTAGCCTTCCTAGACTCAGAGAGGGCTCTCTCTGTTTTTATGATTTAGCTTGATAATTATAAATGCTGATATTAGGCTAGTTATAGAAATTATGAGGGTTGTTTGTTGTGATTGCTTGAGTGGTTGGATAGACAGAGCTGTGAAACTTAATCCATTGGGCTATGGAGTCATAAAAGGCTGAATTATGCATCAATCCAAGTTGTCATTGATGGCAACAGGTTGATGAAGGTTGAAAGACTTAATGATAACATGGAAGATACCATTTGAAGTTATCCTAATGATGCTGCACTACTATTGAATACATGATGCTATACCTTCATGACCTTGCTGGGTACTATCGTGATGACATAGATGTCCTCCATGATGATGCTATGACCCTATGATTGATAAGCCAAACAATGGAGAAGACAAATGAAGGAGAAGCCAAGCAATGGAGAAGGAATTCTGTCCTATGCACTTTTTGCACACAAAAATTAAGGACAGTTACAAAGAAAAAATGAATTTTGGCATCTTGGAGGTAGCCAATCACAATGAGCCCTAGACCATCTTGAAGAGGATTTTTTCCTCTTTCTAACAAGCCCTCACTTGCCCTAAAACTCCCATTAGTTGATGAGATACTGAATTTTTAAGTTAAAAAAATATTAATTAATTGTGAACTGACCCACACTCACACTCTCATGTCGGCCCTTTTCCCCAACAGTCACGTCCTTTCAAAGATGACAAACCACTATAAATATAAAGGTAAAATCATTTGTTTCAGTCAAGAATTTCAGCGATTATCTCAGCAAATATAAGGACTGCGGCTTGGTAAAGTGTGAAGCACAGAGAAAGGGAACATGTTCACATCTCGTGAACCCTTAAGGGAAGAACAACCCAGTTTTTCAAGCACAACAAATGCTACAAGACTGCGGATCAATATAAAGGCTCAATGTTGTGAAACTTCAGAACAGAGACATGTACCAAAGCTCGATTCATTGAAGAAGATAATTGGCTACAGGACTTTGGATCAGTGATACAGAGCTTCAGACCTATTCTTTTTGGACTGTCACAGACCTGTGTTATGGCTCAGATAACCCAAAACTTCAGACCTGTGGAAATAAGTCAACAAACAGTTCAGACTTATTGTGTGATATTTGTAGCACCCTTGGAGGCTCGGACCAGGCTTGTAGCTTGGTACTTGGACCAGAACTTGTTGTTGGGAAGAACTCAAACTTGTTTTGTGGAAGATCATCTCTTGTGGCTCGGATTTATGAACAGACCTACAGTTAACACCTTCCTCAGATTGGTGTTATCCTATTGAAGCTCGGACTTTTGGTGTCTAGTCAAGAACAGTTCATACCTCTTTCCAATGGGTACATCTGTAATCATATAAACAATGAGCTCGGTGTTGGACAATGAAGATAGTATGAAGAATTGAAGATTAAACAGTGAAGAATTGTGTCA
The DNA here is from genome assembly GCA_034641835.2 of Pinus albicaulis. Taxonomy (NCBI): domain Eukaryota; kingdom Viridiplantae; phylum Streptophyta; class Pinopsida; order Pinales; family Pinaceae; genus Pinus; species Pinus albicaulis. The sequence continues at coordinate 946,077,306 of CM076569.1, forward strand.
AGGATGTTCAAGTAAACACTATTCACATTCTCTATTAAAAGAAGACAAAAGGATTGGTGTCCTTGGAGTTGGTGCTCCTAAACACAAGGTTGGTGCCTTGAGAAGATAGGGTCGAAGCCTTAGAAATTGGAGCCTCATTTAAGTCCAAGTTGGTGCTTGGCAACAGGTTGGTGCCTGATTCATTGAAGGGTTGGTGCCCTCATACATCTATTATACTCAATTATTTGAAAAAGGACTGAAGTTCTTATTAATCCTTAATAATATTATTATTATACACCTCCCTTTTTTTAATTGTGAAGAATCTAACTGGCAAAAATTAACAATTGAAAAGAAATATTGATTCACCCCCCTCTCAGTATTTCCAACAATTGGTATCAGAGCCAACTTGTTCATTATCAGCCTAATAGCTGGAAGAAGGATTCTTAGGCACAATGAAGAACATGGAAGCAATAGGGGAACTACCTATCTTTGATGGAACAAATTTTAGTTTTTGGAAAAAGAGGATGTCCTACTATCTAATGTCTCTTGGTCTTGAAGTATGGCACTCTGTTTTGGATGGGTGCAAAGCTCCCGCCAATCTTCCAACTGATCAAGATGAAAGATGAGCCTACATTGCTAATGCCAAAGCTTTAAATTCCATCACTAGTGGAATTACCGATTCCGAATTTACGTAAGTCATGAATTGTGACTCAGCCAAAGAAGTATGGGGTAAGTTGGTTTCTCTATATGATGGGGACTCCAAAGTTAAGAAGGCAAAGCTTCAAACCTATAGAAGACAATTGGAGAGTCTGAAAATGGATGATGAAGAAGATATTGCATCATACTTCCTCCGAGTAGCTGAAGTGGTTAACTCTCTTAAAAGACTAGGAGAAAATATTGAAGAAAGCACCACTGTTCAAAAAATCCCGAGATCGCTTCCTGACAGATTTGACTCCAAAGTAAGTGCCATAGAAGAAATGAAGAGGACCTAGATACTCTCAAGATGGATGAACTTCATGAAATTCTTATTGCCTATGAGATGAGGAAAGGGAGCCCAAATTTCAAAGAAGCAGCTTTCAAAGCCTCAAGATCTACAAAAGAGGGAAAAGGATGGAATTGCAACAACAATGAATCTGATACTGAAAACGAGTTAGCTCAATTTGTACGAAGACTAAAAAGGGGATCTAAGCTAAAAGGTAAGTACCCTCTTATTTGTTTCAATTGTGGAAGAATAGGTCATTATGCTGCAAAATGTCGTCATAAACATGATAGTGATGATGAAAAGGACTCTAAAAGAATGATGTACAAAAAGAAAGGTTTAATAAGAAGAACTTCTTCTCCAAACAAGATGAGTCTGATGAAGATGAATTTGTAGTCATAAAAAAGAAATCAACTAGAAATGTGCGTCATTACAAAGAAAGTGATGATGAATCAGATGAGGAAAGTAATTATGTTGGAAGCAGAGAAACGTTATTCATGGCATTTACAAATGATGATGACTTAGAACTAGAAGATGAAAGAAACATGGATAGTTTGCTAATAAGTGCCATTGAAGAAAATGAGAATCTACAAAAGAAGATAATTTCTCTCAAAATAGAAAGAGAGGAAGCAAAAAGAAGGGAAGACTTCTTGAACATTAAGCTTAAAAGGGAAGGATGATATCTGTGAAAAACATGAAGCTGAAATAATATCTCTAAGAAAGGAATTAGAGCAAGTTAAAAGGAGTTGGCAACGCTGTCTAGCTCTTGACAACATTCTTAATACTCAAAAACCTCAACATGACAAGTCTGGAATTGGTTTCAAAGGAGAATCATCAAGTACAAAGAATTATGCCAGAAGTTATGTTGATGTACTCTCTTGCCATCCAAAAGAAGAAAAGTCATCTCGTCAAGAACAAAGTCCCATCTCAAAACCAAGAATTGAAGAAAGAGCAACTCCAAGGAAGAATGTTGGTTCAAGCTATGGATACTACAACAGGTATCAAACTATTTTTCTTGGGCATTGTTACAATTGTAAAACTTTGGGCATCAAGCTAAGCATTGCAAGGCTCATAAGAATGAAGCACCAAGATTGAATGATCAAACAAACCAACTACGTGGTCCTAAAGGGCAAGGACAAATCAAAACTTACAATTCCTTTGATCCTTCGGCTAAGTTTGATCCATCTTGCTCATTATGTGATAATTATGATCATAATGAACAAAATTGCCCTCTCAAAAGGGAGAAAGCTAAAAACGTAAATCTCAAAACTGATAAATGTGGCCTAGCTCTATGTGCTCATAGTGAAGAAAATCATTGGTTCGTGGATAGTGGATGCTCAAGACATATGACAGGTGACCAAAAGAAGTTTATCTCATTGAACAAGAAAAATAGCAATGTATCCTTTGGAAGTGGATCCACTAAAATCACTGGAAAAGGAACTGCTACCCTTGTCAATGGACTAGGAAAGGCTCAAAATACCTTGCTGGTAGAAGGGCTCAAACAAAATCTCTTAAGTGTTAGCCAAATTTGTGACCAAGGACATAATGTTGTCTTTAGTATAAAAAATTGTGAAATAAAAGACTCATCCTTGGGAGAACTTGTGGCGAAAGGAGTAAGAACACCAGATAATGTTTACATTCTTAGTAGAATCCAAGAAGATAAATGTTACTTAAGTCAAACAGATGAAATTTGGTTATGGCACAAGCGATTGGGGCATACAAGTTTTGATAACCTAGTCAACATCAGCAAAATTAATGCAGTAAGGGAGATTCCAAAAATGTGCAAACCAAATCAAGTTGTATGTGGCCCATGCCAACATGGAAAGCAAACCATAACTAGCCACAAAACTAAGGAATTCTGAACAACAAAACCTTTGGAAATCATTCATGCAGATTTGTGTGGGCCAACTAGAACTCCAGCTCTTCAAGGTGAAAGGTACTTTGCTCTATTTGTTGATGACTATACTAGAATGATGTGGATATATTTCATAAAATATAAGTCCGAAGCATTTGAATGTTTTAAGAATCTTAAGGCTCTCATTGAGAATGAGAAAGATTCTAAGATTAAATGTCTTAGAACGGATAGAGGAGGAGAATTCACCTCAAAAGAATTTGATGAATTCTGTAAAGAGCATGGAATCGAAAGAGAACTCTCTACTTCTAGGACACCCCAGGAAAATGGAGTAGTTGAAAGAAGGAACTGAACCATTCAAGAAATGCAAGGACAATGCTACTAGCAGCTGATTTGCAACCAAAATTTTGGAGAGAAGCAGTTGGAACTGCAGTATATACCTTAAATCGAACTCAACTAAGACCAAATAATGAAAAGACTCCTTATGAATTATGGAAAGGAAGACCTGCTTCAGTAAAATATTTCAGGGTTTTTGGAAGCAAATGCTTCATAAAAATAAATGATGACTCACCAAGTAAATTTGATTCTAGAGTTGACGAAGGAATATTTCTTGGATGCTCCACTAGGAGCAAAGCTTACAAATGTTACAACAATCGTCTACGAAGAATAGTGGAAAGCATTGATGTGAAGATTCATGAAGGCCTTCCAGAAAAGAGAATTGAAGATCATGAAGTTGAGCCTTTCTTTGAACAAAGTGAAGAAGAAGAACCTGAAAAAGAAGAGGAGAATGGAGAACCTCAAAGTAAATCTCAAAGTGAATCTTCACAAACTCCCTGTAAGATCAAGTTTATTCAAAGACATCATCCGGAAGAATAGGTCATCGGAAATATAGATGAAGGAATTCAAACTCGAAGAAGGATGATAAGCACCCCAAGAAAAGATGATGTGGCTCTACTATCTTTAATAGAACCTGAAATTTTTTCTCAAGCAAGCAAAGATCCTTATTGGATAAAGGCCATGGAAGAAGAAATGTCTCAAATCGAAAAAAAATGAGACTTGGGAACTGGTACCTCGCCCAAAAGATAAAAATATAATTGGAACAAAATCAAGATGAATGAAGATGGACAAATCATCAGAAATAAAGCCAGACTTGTCTGCAAAGGATACTCGCAAATCGAAGGAATTGACTTCGAAGAAACCTTTGCACTAGTAGCTCGAATGGAAGCCATAAGAATGTTTTTAGCGTTTACTTGCTCAAAAGGATTCAAAGTTTATCAAATGGATGTAAAATCAACATTTCTGAATGGAGATCTCAAGGAGGAAGTTTACATGGAGCAACCAGAAGGATTTGATCTTGCTGAAGGAAAAGACCTTGTATGCGAACTAAAAAAGGCCTTGTATGGATTAAAACAAGCCCTTAGAGCATGGTATGCAAAGTTGGATCACTATCTGCAACAAGAAGGTTTCAAAAAGGGAGTGGCATGTAGTGATCTCTACATGAAGATGGACAAGGAAAAAATTCTGATCACTCTTGTTTACGTTGATGATCTAATCTTTGCTAGCAATGATGAAGAAATGAGCCATGGATTTGCTCTAAATATGTCCAAAAAATTCGAGATGTCAATGATTGGTGAGTTGTCTTACTTTCTCGGGCTACAAATATCTCAAACCTTTGCAGGTATGTTTATATCTCAAGCAAAATATCTTAAAGACATGCTCAAAAGATATGGGATGGAAGATTGTGCACCTATGAGCACACCGATGACCACAGATTGTAAATTAAGCAAAGATGATGATGCCCCTCTCATAGAAGCAACTCTTTACAGGTCAATAATTAGAGTTCTCTTATACTTAACTGCTACAAGACCAGAAATTATGCAAGCAGTAGGAATGGTAGCAAGATTTCAGTCAAGTCCTAAACAATCCCATCTAGCAGCGGTGAAGAGAATTCTCAGATATTTGAAAGGAATGATTGATTTCGGTCTTTGGTATCCTAAGAGTTCAACTTTTATTGTGACAGGTTACTCTGATGCTGATTGGGCCAGAAGCGTGGATGATTGAAAAAGTACCAGTGGGAATGCATTCTTTATGGGAAATTGTCTTGTATCTTGGCTCAACAAAAAGCAATCATCTATATCCCTTTCTACAGCCGAAGCCGAATATATAGCTGCTGCTGATTGTTGTACACAAATTCTATGGATGAAGGAAGCCTAGAAGGATGTCAACATAGAAACTAAGCAACCAATTACTATTTTTTGTGACAATACTAGCGCCATCAGTCTTTCAAAGAATCCGGTGATGCACTCAAGGACCAAACATATTCCAATCAAATACCACTTTCTCCGTGAACAAGTTGCTAAACACAATATCAGGTTGGAATACGTCAATACAAAAGAGCAAATTGCGGATATCTTTACAAAACCCCTTCCACGAGAAGCATTTGAGTATCTTCGCCAAAAGATGGGGGTCATTGCTCTTGCATCACATTAAATCAAGCAGCATGTCAAGGGTGCAGTATGTTAGGGGGAGCAACATGACAGGGGGAGCACTTTGGCACCCCATTGCCATTGATGTCAAAGGGGGAGAGAAGAAAAATATTGTCATCCAATGACAAAGGGGGAGATTGTTAATCCAAGTTGCCATTGATGGCAACAGGTTGATGAAGGTTGAAAGACTTAATGATAACATGGAAGATATCATTTGAAGTTCTCCTAATGATGCTGCACTACTATTGAATACATGATGCTATACCTTCATGACCTTGCTGGGTACTATCATGATGACATAGATGTCCTACATGATGATGCTATGACCCTATGATTGATAAGCCAAACAATGGAGAAGACAAATGAAGGAGAAGCCAAGCAATGGAGAAGGCATTCTGTCCTATGCACTTTCTGCACACAAAAATTAAGGACAGTTACAAAGAAAAAATGAATTTTGGCATCTTGGAGGCAACCAATCACAATGAGCCCTAGACCATCTTGAAGAGGATTTTTTCCTCTTTCTAACAAGCCCTTAGTTGCCCTAAAATTCCCAGTAGTTGATGAGATACTGAATTTTTAAGTTAAAAAAATATTAATTAATTGTGAGCCGACCTACACTCACACTCTCATGTCAGCCCTTTTCCCCAATAGTCACGTCCTTTCAAAGATGACAAACCACTATAAATATAAAGGTAAAATCATTTGTTTCAGTCAAGAATTTCGGTGATTATCTCAACAAATATAAGGATTGTGGCTTGGTAAAGTGTGAAGCACATAGAAAGAGAACAGGTTCACATCTCATGAACCCTTAAGGGAAGAACAACCCATTTTTTCAAGCACAGCAAATGCTACAGGACTGCGGATCAATATAAAGGCTCAGTGTTGTGAAACTTTAGAACAGACACATGTACCAAAGCTTGATTCATTGAAGAAGATAATTGGCTACAGGACTTTGGATCAGTGATACAGAGCTTCGGACCTATTCTCTTTGGAATGTCACATACCTGTGTTAAGGCTCAGATAACCCAAAACTTCAGACCTATGGAAATAAGTCAACAAACAGTTCAAACTTATTGTGTGATATCTGTAACACCCTTGGAGGCTCGAACCAGGGTTGTAGCTTGGTACTTGGACCAGAACTTGTTGTTGGGAAGAACTCAGACTTGTTTTGTGGAAGATCATCTCTTGTGGCTCGGATTTATGAACAGACCTACGACTATAGTTAACACTTTCCTCGGATTTGTGTTATCCTATTGAAGCTCGGACTTTTGGTGTCTAGTCAAGAACAATTCATACCTCTTTCCAATGGGTACATCTGTAATCATATAAACAATGAGCTCGGTGTTGGACAATGAAGATAGTATGAAGAATTGAAAATTAAATAGTGAAGAATTGTGTCAAGGATGTTCAAGTAAACACTATTCACATTCTCTATTAAAAGAAGACAAAAGGATTGGTGTCGTTGGAGTTGGTGCTCCTAGACACAAGTGAGAAGATAGGGTCGAAGCCCTAGAGGTCGGAGCCTCATCTAAGTCCAAGTTGGTGCTTGGCAACATGTTGGTGCCTGATTCATTGAAGGGTTGGTGCCCTCACACATCTATTGTACTCAATTATTTGAAAAAGGACTGAAGTTCTTATTAATCCTTAATAATATTATTATTATACACCTCTCTGTTTTTAATTGTGAAGAATCTAACTAGCAAAAATTAACAATTGAAAAGAAATACTGATTCACCCCCCTCTAAGTATTTCCAACAGTTTCCACGGGGCATTCACAGGGCAAGCCAACTATGCAGACTGGAACTTACTAGTAGTGTAAATATGAGATGAAAGAAAGCGGTGAGTTCAGTAATAGCTAAAGAGCAATTAAGAATTCTTTAAATATACTTCAGAGGAAAACATTAAGATAACAAAAAACAGACAAAATTAAGGTGCTTTCTCAACAAATCTTAATCTAAAGCTTCTGTTTTGAAATCAGAGAAACTGATGCACAACATGAAAAGACAGAGGAAAACTTTAACACAGAGGAAAGAACATTATCGTTAACATAGCTCATGAATCCTATGAACGGTCTCTTTATTATTGATGCCCAACTCAAAACGGTTACAGTGCTCCAATATAATGATCTTTTACAACACAGAGTCTAACAAGGTTCCAACCCTCTATAATGAAAATTCGAGGAATATTTAACTAAAGCTTGAGTTAGTTGACCTATCTACTTTGGAAAACTTCAGTTATTACAAAACCACTGAAATTAAACAAGCATGGCCACGTAAGGCTTGAGCAAAATATCTCTAACAACATATTGCCTGTAAAACCAATTTTGAGTAGCTCTTTATGATTTATGATTTAAAAGCTTTGATGGCTCTGACATCTGGTCCTGTTTTTCAATAAGTTGGTGTTGGGTAATTAAGTCTAGTGCAATGCTGGGTACCTTCATTTATTGATGCTGGTGCTGATGTGCTTTGCTGCCCCTTTAGTCTCTGCTGTTAAATCTCAGCGTAAATGCCCAACTCGACCTTTATCGACATTTATTTGTGATGTTCAGCCTTGCCCTACCTTTTACCCCTTGTCGGGTTCGGCCCGAGTCTTTTTGCCGTGCGTAGCCTATTTCCTCATAAATGGCGCATATACCTTATATGCCCGGTTGTGGAGGGATGGTGGTTGGTGGGCGTGGTACAACAGCAGTGGTGGTGGTCAAATGAATACGACGGCGGTTTGGAGGTGAGCGAAAACAAATTTTCGGAGGGGGTCTTAGGTGGTAAGTGGTAATATAGAAGGGGGGTGCGAAATAACGGAAGGGTGACACGTAGCGGTGAGGGGGTAAGCGATACCACCCATTTCGGACCCCCCCCATGGTTAAATTTCGGAAGCCGAGGGGGGTGGCGAAATGCACAAGGACCGTCGGATGACGAGGGGCTGTTTTGAGATGGAGGAAAGATGGAGGGCACGGAGGAGAAGGTAATGACGTGGCGGTAAGGTGGGACCAGACTCAATCATTTCTATCCTTTTGCTACCCGAAATAGGATACTTAAGACTATCATTTTGTCGGTACATGGATACCCATAGGAATATGATGTTTGTTTAACTCTACTGATACATGATATATGTTATTTGCTTAACTCCACTGGGACATGGATACAGATATGAAATATGCTACTTAATTAACATTGCTGAAATATGAATACCAATATGAAGTTTAGTATTTGTTTAACCTTGCTACGAGATATGAATCATGAATTAGGTTATGGATGAAGATGGCTATAATTTTGTTTCATTTTTGCATATAGACCTCATTGATGAGACATAAATAAAATAATGACTACATTTTAATATGAAAGCTAACTCAATGATATATGGGTTGGATATGGCCAAGTATATTATATCATAGATAACAACATGTATGAATTATTCAAGAACTATTATTTAAATACAATTTTCTTTGAATATCTTGATGCATATGTTATAATGTATGAACACGTGTTTACATTGCAGATAACATCGTTACCAAACCGACCACGTGATGACAAAATTCCAAGAACAATTAAGGTTCAATAAGATTCCATGATAAAATATTGACACTGATCCTACTAGGAGGGGTGGAGGTGTTGTCCACCGTTTATCCTCCAAAACCTGGAGTCATGGGAGGACTGTGTAAGTCATGCTCTCCTAGACGTGTTATGATGACTGCCAGATACCTACTGGGAAATCATGTCGATAAAGTCGACACAGTCATCCTTGAAATTTATGAATGGTTGGGTCAGTATAACTGACGTTATGGCATACTCCAGTAGAGGATGGATAGGATGGGAGCGGAAGAGATTAGGAATGATAGGATGATTATAGAATAGCTTGGAAGCTCAGCTGGGGCAGAGTATGACTATTAAGATTATAAATCTATAAATATTCAAAACACCAATCCACCATAAGTATAATAATCGCTAAGTAACTGCTGGTATACTACATAAAAACTAACTTTGAGACGAAGTTTTTCCAAAGGAGGGGTATAATGTAATGACCCATCAAATTACAGGGAACATTGGAATATTAGCGAACATACAAGACATGCATATGATAGCTACATATGCATGAATCGCATGTAACACATTAGTATACATACTGGCTATTATGGAAAATGTCTAGGTTAGGCTAATGAATCAATTATTGAAATAAATACCTAACTCATCAGGATATTATATATATATATCAGGTAGGACTTGATATGAGTACCACTCTCACTTACCTATATATACATATATATATCGTTTAAATCAATATATATATATATATATATATATATATATATAAAATATAAATTAAATTTATTTTAAAATGATAATTTGATTTCATTAAAATAAATAACTCATTTACCTCTTAAAAAAAAGGCAATTGTTTAAAACCTATAAATAAAACTAAATTAGAAAAGTCATAAAGTAAAATAATACTAAATTCCAACTCAATAAAAGAATCATTCAAATGCATCATTTAAAAGAAAGGATAGAACCACCTCCAGTTAAAGAAGGTAGAGTCGGTGGAAGGGAGGAGGAGACTGACAATAAGATGGTTGGAAGGCGGTGGATGTAACCATATAAGGAGTCAGAAGGGAGGATGAAGGGTACGATTGCTGGATGTGGAAAATTTAGATAGAACAAAGCAGAAGTTCTAATAGAGCCGTAGAGGGAGCCATTGAGCGTAATTGATTGTTCTTGGAATTTTGGGCACGGGGGCCAAAAGATTTGTTTTCTGGATCTAGGGATCATATAGGTAGACCCTAGATAGGATGGGAAGAAACAATCGGTTTTGGTAACCGTAACAACAGGCACGACACTGTCCAAATACCTTCAATTGAATTCCAAGTATTTTCTTGTAAATTTAAATTTATTTTACTTGAATTCCAGTTACTGTTTGTTTAGAACTTAGAATTGTAAATTCTGGATTTTATATTATTTGGTTCTAAATTCCAACTAGAGTCCTACAGAAACTGAGCAACATAGAATAATGAAAACATAGGACACCGTTTTTTTGGAAAAATGTCCTTAGAAAAACCCAACGTGGGAACACTGATGCAATAGATCTGAGGGTTTATATATTATGTAGTAATTTTCTGAATACAAATTTGGGATGCCTTTTTGCCTATCCCTGCAGAGAATATGGCTGACAAAGAGTTAGTGCGAGAAATCTCACATTGACACTGGAAGCTTGACTGACCAACAAACCTTGGATGGCAAGCCCTCCACTACGCTGCACAGTCTCTGCGTCACTCTGCATGGGGACTGCGTGGCTTCTGTGTTGCCGACCTTCTGCTAGTTAGATCTGAACCTTTGGCCCCTTCTGGTCTCACACCTCGGTTTCCAACACTGGATTTGACTGATCCTCAACTGAATTTTGGATTCCCTCATTGCAGCTCTGCCTCTATGTGGGACTGCGCTGCCTCTACGTCGCTGATACACTGCCTCTGCTGATCTGCTCTCTGCCTTCTCTGTTGTGTATTTTTGGCTTAGCAAAATCTCCAACTGGAATTACTCTGCCCCTCAACTGCAATCAAGAATCACTTAGATTTGATTTTCGTCTGAGCATTGCTGTGTCAAAAATTTCGATCTCTAGATCCTCTCGGTGTGTTTTACAAATGATCCTCAAGTCTTCCTTTATAGCCTTCTCGTTGACAAATCAATGGTCGAGATTAGATCTCCAATCAACAACTAAGATTATATTAGACTTGATATGCTTTATCTAGAAGATTCACCCACAATTTACATTAATATTGATTAATTAGTTTAATTTCCTAAGTTAGACTTAGGGTTCTCATTAAAAATAATTAAATTTTCTTATCAAATTGTTTCTGGGTGGAATGTCTCAAAAGGATTTCTAGGTTATTTGTAATGCATGTGTCTAAGCCTCTCCATAAAGTTTGAGACTTAGAGCACATTTGATGCTACAAAAAATCAACACTCCTTCTTAGCGAGGAATGTGCTCTAACAAATATGCCCAGCTGCACACTGCTCTGACTCTTAAGCATCTCCCTCTGCGCTAATGATGTCTGACATGCTGCCCATCAATCACTGCGTTGCTGCTGCACTATACTGCTGCTGACCCTACGACGATCAACACTGCATCTGTACTGCAACTCCCTCTCAAATGCTGCATCTGCTGCTAGCACTGCCACAACTAACTCTGCACTACAACTCGGCTGCTGAGAGAAGCAACTAAAAAACATCCATGAATCTGAGCAAGTGTTTAGGATGCATCTTGATGTTGAAACACTGACTGCTGCTAGTCCCATGCTGTCCCTCTGAAGCACTGTGCTGCTTCTGTTTTGCATTGCGCCCCTCTGCGCTACTGCAACTCTGCTCTGCGTTGCTAACCACTGCATTTATCGTGTCTACACTCCTATGCACCAACTGAAAACTCTTCCAACTTGCTACTGTTGACTATGGGAACCCGTAGCAAGGTATGATCCGAGAGGTGGTCTCCTCAAGGATCCTGCCCATCTGCAGTTCTGCTGAACTACAACTCAATGTCACCCCATCTCCCTCCTGGAGATGCATGAGCACTCATGGCATACTCATCCTCATCGATCTTCGTGGTTGTAGCCTTCGGATCATGCTTCTCGTCCTTGTCCTTTTGCTTCAAAGGACACTAGGAAGCGTAGTGACCAAGTTCACCACACTTGAAGCACTTGATCTTCGAGACGTTTTTCTTACGTCTCTGCTGCTCCTGCTGCCCTTTGGATGCAAGGGCAACATATTTCTCCTCCTGCTTCACCTTCGATCCACTGCCGCTGGTGCGATCAAGTTTGCACTTGACCAAGTCTCTCCTTAGCTCTGGTTGTTGAAGAGAAACCCACATCTATACCCAGCCTGGCAAGGTTGCTCTACCCAGGATGCTCTGGACAAATAATTGCCAATCATCAGTGACTGCATTCAATGCCAGTTTCACCATCGTTGTAGGAGAAGGGGTAGACCCTACTACTGCAATTTGGTCATGAATCTCCTGAAGTCTCGACAGGAACGGATCAATGCGCTCCCCTTTCCGCATCTGCACCATCCTCAGTTGCTGCTCAAGGTACATCTTCCGCTCTTCAGAAGATCCCTCATATAATGTGGCTAAGGCTTCCCACATTTGCCTGGTAGTATCTTTGCCAGCTATATGGGACACAATGTGATCCTTGACTCAATCAAGGATTATCCTTTTGGCCTTCACCATATCAACCTTGTACTACTTCAACTGATCTGGATCTGTAGGGACAAGTACGATGTTTTGCACGAAAAGCTTCAGATTGTAATCATCGAGAAGACAAGTGATCCTTACCTTCCAGATCACGTAGTTGGAGGCTCCCTCCAACCAGTCCTGATCTCTAAGCTTGTGAGCTGCTATGGCCGTTTAAAATGTCGAATCTGCTCCTCTTCTTCCCCCTCTGCGCAAAACTAGACAGGCTTATGCACTCCTTGTGGAGCTCGTAGATCTGCTGCTCAGATCTTGGAAAAACTGAAATTCCCCGACAATGAACGTCTTGAGAGAGAGAATTCCCTCACTGCGCTACTTCTTCTTCTTCTTCTGACACTTTTCGCCCGACAAAATCAAGATCTGCCTGTAGAAATCGCGTCCCACCAGCTTTGCGCTGAGGCTCTGTGTTGTTCTCTCTGCCTTGGCAAAATTTCGATCTGGAGATATTACCTCTCTGTCGACTCACTTAGAGAGAGACCTTCCCAGAATTTTCAACCCTCTTGGCTTGGACTACGCAATCCCTCTGGGGATTCGAATGGTTGCTTTCTGTAGCTCTTCGGCCTTCGACTCAGTGCTGGATCTGCTCTTCCTGTTTCACAATACATGCTCTGATTCCATATGAAAATTCCAAGATCTAGATCTGGAATCCCTAATCAAACAATATGAACTACTTCTCCTACTTGCAAATATGATTTAACAAGTTATCATAAGATTACTTCTTAAAATATTGAAGTAGTTACTGAAGCAACCATTGCCCATTAAAATACATTTGTGAAAACAGAAACTGAGCAAGAAAGAATAATGCAAACACAGGACACCATTATTTTTGGACAAATGTCCCCAGAAAAACCCAATGCGAGAAAACCAGTGCAATAGATTCGGGGGTTTATATATTATGCAGTAATTTTCTGAATACAAATCTGGGATGTCTTTCCATCTATCCCTACGGAGAATATGACTGACAAAGAGTTATTGAGAGAAATCTCACACTGATACTGGAAGCCTGACTGACCAACAGACCTCGGATGGCAAGCCCTCCACTGCACTGTGCAGTCTTTGCGTCACTCTGCGTGGGGACTATGTGGCTTCTGCGCTGCTGGTCTTTTGCTGGCTGGATCTGAACCTCTGGCCCTTTCAGGTCTAACACCCTGACTTTCCGGCAATGGATCCAACTAATCCTCAATTGAATTTTGGATTCCCTTAAGGCTCTAGCGCTGCCTGTTATGAAACCAGCTCCAAAAATACAAGAAAAGAGAGATCAACGCCTTATAAATAAGCCACTTCAAGGGAGAAACCTCCTTTACATTACATAAGTGAACAATTCTTGGATGATACAAATGACAAAACCTCCTTCTATATATAGGAGTCCATGGGGTCACAATATAATCCTAGCCGACCTAACAATAATAATGTAAGGGCACAATAATAACAAAATTGGGGTTACAGGGGTACAACAATAACAATAAGGGGGCTACGCTAACAACAAGGGACTACATTAGTAATATAGGGACCTAACATGCCCCTCTCCTTCAAAAAAGTGTTGTCCTCAATGCTTGAGTAGCTCTAGGTGCTTCCGTATAAAATTATCATCCTCCCATGTAGAACCTTCAGTGGGTAAGTTCTTCCACTTGATGAGATACTCTGAAATTGATCGATTCCGTAGCTGTCGAGTTCTTGTTTCCGTGACTGCTTCAGGTTCCAATATGATTTTTCCTTCCTCATCAAGTTCTGACAATATTGTTTGAACTGGAAGTTTTTCACCTATAACCTTCTTTAAACATGAAACATGGAAAACTGGATGCACTCGCGAAGAAGTAGGAAGGTCCAATTTGTATGCCATAGTACCAATCTTTTGCAACACCTTGTAAGGACCATAGTACTTTGGCGATAATTTATTATCCTTCTTAGCTTGCTTGAGGGACATTTGTTTGTATGTTTGTAGCTGTAGAAATACCTAGTCTCCTATATCAAAACTTCTATCACTACGATGTTGATTTGCTTGTTGTTTCATTCGATTTTGTGCCAAATTTAGGTTATCCTTTAAGAGTTGGAGAACTTTTTGTTGATGCTCGATGTGATCTTCCACTGCTTGAACCTTAGAATTTTCTCTTAAAGATGATGTGATGAATGGTGGATGATATCCATAAAGTGCCATAAATGGGGTCATTTTTGCTGTAGTATGGAAGGAAGTGTTATAACACCATTCAGCGAGAGGTAACCACTTGACCCATTATGTTTGTTGATTAGATACAAAACAACGAAGATATCCTTTCAAACATTTATTCACTATCTCAGTTTGACCATTGGATTGAGAATGATAAGATGAAATATGAGCTTGTTGAGTACCCAAACAGGAAAATAATTCTGTCCAAAAATTTCCAGTAAAAATGGGATCTCTATCGCTTACAATAATCTTTGGGTTTCCATGTAGCTTTTGAATTGTTTCCATAAATGCAGTAGCAACTGTACTTGCTTTAAATGGATGAGATAATGTACAAAAGTGTGCATACTTGCTAAGTCTATCAACTACCCCCATGATGACACGCTTTCCTTCAGACTTAGGTAGACCTGTGATAAAATCCATTGAAATCTCCTCTGAACGTTGACTTGGAATGGATGAAGGCTGTAGAAGACCCGAGATCTTAATTGTCTCAACTTAATTTTGTTGGCAAACCAAACATTCCGCCACAAACTTTTGAATATCAGATTTAAGGCCATCCCAAAAAAATTATTTCTTCACCCTATGGTAAGTTTTAAAACATCCTGAGTGTCCTCCTAAAGGAGAAGTGTGCAATTCCAAAATAATCTTTTGTTTTAATTGGGAATTCTTACAAAGATATACGTGATCTTTGTACCATAAGGAATCATTTTTCCAACTAAATGTATCAGATGTATTAGGATCTTGTTGCAACTTTTGAATGAGTGTCCACTCTTCTTCGTCCTTCTTCCATTCATCCCTTGCTTCGGTTATCCAATCTGGTTGGATAATAGAAAGGGCACAAAACAACGCTTCCACCTCTTCATTCTTTCTTGAGAGTGCATCTGCAACAACATTTAGCTTTCCTTTTTTGTAGATGATTTCAAAGTCATAACCCAACATCTTTGTGACTCATTTTTGTTGCTCTTCTGAAGATAGTCTTTGTTCCAAAAAGTGTTTAAGACTATCATGATAAGTTTTTACCTTGAAGTGTCTTCCCATTAGGTAAGGTCAACATTTATAGTCTTTGTTCCAAAAAGTGTTTAAGACTATCATGATCAGTTTTTACCTTGAAGTGTCTTCCCATTAGGTAAGGTCGCCATTTCTTTAGTGCATGTAGTATTGTTAACATTTCCTTCTCATAAATAGCTTTCTGTAAATACTTTCCTTTGATTGGATGGCTTTCAAAAGCAATGGGTCTTCCTTCTTGCATTAAAACAACACCAATTCCATTTCCTGAGGCATCACATTCCACAATAAAGGTTTTTGTGAAGTCTGGCGTAGCTAAGACCGGTACTAGGCACATTGCCTCTTTAAGATGTTCAAAGGCCTTAGTTGCTTCAGGAGTCCATGAAAATGCATCTTTCTTCAATAATGTTGTTAGAGGTGCTGCTATTCTCCCATAATTCTTAACAAACTTGCGATAATACCCTGTTAACCCGAGAAATCCTCGCAACTTCTTTATGGTTGTGGGGACTTTCCATTCCTTAATGGCTTTAATTTTGTTGGGGTCTACTTTAACACCCTCGTGAGATACAATATGACCCAGATATTCCACCTCTTGTACTCCAAAGAAACATTTGGATGTTTTTTCATATAATTGTTTCTCCTCCAATAGTTTGAGCACCCTGTTAACATGTTGAACATGATCCTTCCAAGACCTGTTGTAGATTAGTATATCATAAAAAATACTAGCACAAATTTTCTAAGGAAGGGTTTGAAAATGGAATTCGTCAACCCTTGAAATGTATAAGGTGCATTGGTGAGGCCAAAAGGCATGACCAAAAATTCATAATGACTCTCATGAGCTTGAAATGTTGTTTTTGGAATATCTTCAGTCTTCATTCTAATTTGATGATATCCTGAACGAAGATCCAACTTGGTAAAATAAATTGCTCCATGTAATTCATCCAATAATTCATCAATCACAAGAATGGGAAATTTATCTTTAATAATGAGCTTATTGAGCTCCCTATAGTTCAGACACATGTGCCATGATCCATCCTTCTCGTGTACCAATACTACTGGAGTAGACAAAGAACTTTGACTAGGCTGAACTATACCAACCTCCAACATTTCTGCAATTATATGTTCAATTTCACTTTTTTGGACATAAGGATATCTATAAGGCCTGATGTTTAGAGGAACACTTCCTGGAACCAAATGAATATCATGATCATGATCACGAATAGGTGGGAGTCCTTTGGGAGTTTCAAACACCTTGGAATGATTGTCCAAGACTTTTTGGAGATCTGGAGAAATAGATGATTTTGATGTTGGAACTTTTAGTGAGCATAATTGTGCAATTACGCCTCGTTGTTCTTTTGTCAGAAGCTTTGTCGTGACATTAGAGCTTATTATCTTTCCCGGCTTCCCTGCGATACCCCGTAATTCGACTTCCTTTCCTTCCGAAAAAAAATTTCAAGAAAAGTTCTTGAAAATTAAAAGCTACCATCCACAAAGATTGTAACCATTGTACTCCTCGTACAACATCAACACCTCCCATTGGAATGGAAATCATTAGACTATTCAATACATATTCTCCCATGGTTAGCTTGATATTATGGCATTTTCCAGAGCAATTTATAGTTCCTCCATTTGCAACCATCACTTGACATTCTGGTGCTGGGTATAGGAAACAATTCAATTCCTTGGCTACCTTACAATGAATAAAATTATGGGTACTACCTAAATCAATCAACACCATTACGTTTTTCTTCTTGATATGTCCATCTATCTTGAGAGTTTGAGGAGTGGTAATTCCTGCCAATGCATTACACGATATGGTCAGACTCATTTCTTCTTCTTCTAGGGTTGGTTTTTGGTGTATATCTTCTTCTTTTGAATTTCTTGTTCATTTTCTTCCTCCTCTTTACAATCTATGTAAAATAATTTCTTCTCAGCACACGTGTATTTGCTATCACAACTGTAGCAAAGCCCTTTTGCTCTTTTTTCTTCCAATTGTTGTGGTGTCAATCTTGTAGGTTGTGGAAGTCGAGGAGTAGCAACACTTCCATCTTTATAGATGTGAGTGGTAGGCTTCCTTGTCGCCATAATTTTACATTCAATTTTTCTCGCCAACCTGAATGCCTTCTCCAATGAATTAGGTTCCCAAACGCGAACCTCATGTTGGATGTTATCCTTTAAAGTCCCTATGAAGACATCAATCCTGTGTTCCTCTGGAATATCAGTTACCCTTATATTCAATTTTTGGAAGTCATCAATGTGCTCCTCCACTGAACCCTTTTGTTTGAGATTTATCATTTGGCTAAAAAAGGTGTTGCTCTTTGTATCCTCTTAATGTGCTATCATTTCCTTCGTAAAAATTGACAAAGTGACAATTTTTTTACGGGAGCAAAGCCATCGACACCATACAAATGTATTTTGTTCTAAATATAAAGTTGCAATGCGTACCTTTTGTGTGTTTTGCACATTATTGAGATCAAAATATTGCTCCATATGTAGTATCCATGTTAGGGGATCCTTGCCATCAAAGTTCCTCATATCGATCTTTGGAATATGGTGAGTCTTCCATCAATCATTAGAGTTTATGAAATCACGATTAACATTTATTTTGTTCTCATCATGAGTTTCCTATACTATCTTTTCGCCATTAGGAAAAATTTCTTGAATCAACTTTGTCAAACCTTCCATGTCTGCTTTTAGATCATTCTTCATGTTTTTGATCTTAGTTTCCATGTCATCCATCTTAACTTCCATGCCAGTTTCCATGCCATCCATCTTAGCTTCCATGCCATTCTTCAAAATATCCATCTTAGCTTCCACGCCTTTTTTCAAACCATCCATCTTAGCTTCCACGCCTTTCTTCAAAACTTCCATTTCATTTTTTGTTGCTCTTTGCAAGAGCGAAATTTGGTGCACTTGCTCTTGTATTTTTAATATGTCATGTTGCACTTCTTCGTCTTCATGAGTCATAGTGGAGCCTTCTGAAGGCTTAATGGGTGTTGAATTCTTTTTAGGGGGCATTTTAGAACCCAATACTAATATCTATTCTACAATATGCCCTTGGAATCAATTCAAAATGATTTTTCAAACAAGACTTATGCAATTCGGAAAAAAATACACACATTTTTCTTGCTTTTGAGGAGCTCGACATTGAAACTGAATTATCTCTGTTATTTCATATCTTCAATATCTGAAATTTGGTGCTGTAGTAGCCCTCTGAATCTTGTTTTGAATGCCACAGGTCTGACCTGATTTGGATTCTTCAAGGCAAAGTTATGTCCAATCTCCCACAATGACCTAATTATGAATTGGTTCAGTAGAGGGAACTTGTACGGCGTGCCACGTGTCACTGTTTCCTCCTTCGACTCTGAAATTGATACACAGGAAATTACAGTCTGTGTACTTGTGGCCACTTTTTATCGAATTCCAATCCGATTCTCAGAGAGAGAGTTATGACGATTTTCCCACGGTCATCTCTTTGAGATGAAATTTGAGAGCCTCAAAAAACCCTAACTTCGACAGATCATATCTCCTAAAATATTGCGAACCAAGATCTGAAATTTTTACACGAAGTTCCTCAGGATTGCGGCTTCGCGTGATAAAAATTTCAGCTTCTGAACCTTCACAGAAAAAAAGTTATAGCAAAAATGCCACGATGACCTGTTTGGAGTAGCGAAACCCTAGAATCCATAGCTCTGATACCAATTGTTATGAAACCAACTCCAAAAATAGAAGAAAAGAGAGATCAACGCCTTAGAAATAAGCCACTTTGAGGGGGAAACCTCCTTTACATTACATAAATGAACAATTCTTGGATGATACAAATGAAAAAACCTCCTTCTATATGTAGGAGTCCATGAAATTAGCAATATAATCCTAGCGAGCCTAACAATAATAATGTAAGGGCACAATAATAACAAAATTGGGGTTACAGGGGTACAACAATAACAATAAGGGGGCTACACTAACAACAATAAGGGACTACACTAGTAATATAGGGACCTAACACTGCCTCTACGTGGGACTGCGCTGCCTTTGTGTGGGACTGCGCTACCTCTGCGTAGCTGATACGCTGCCTCTGCTGATCTTCTCTCTGCCTTCTCTGCTGTTATTCTTGGCTCAGCAAAATCTCCAATCGGAATTACTCTGTCCCTCAATTGTAATCAAGAATCACTTAGATCTGATTTTCGTCCGAGCATTGCTCCGTCAGAATAAATTCGATCTCTAGATCCTCTCGGTGTGTTTTACAAATGACCCTCAAGTCTTCCTTTATAGCCTTCTCGTTGACAAATCAATGGCTGAGATTAGATCTCCAATCAACGACTAAGATTATATTAGACTTGATCTGCTTTATCTAGAAGATTCACCCACAATTTACATCAATACTGATTAATTATTTTAATTTCCTAAGTTAGACTTAGGATCCTCATTAAAAATAATTATTTTTTCTTATAAAATTGTTCCTGGGTAGAATTTCCCAAAACAATTTATGCGTTATTTGTAATGCATGTGTCTAAGCCTCTCCACAAAGTTTGAGACTTAGAGCACATCCGATGCTACCAAAAATCATCAATTTTAGCCCTGTAGACAGTCCACGCTCAAGAAAAACGATGTATAAAAGTTGAAGCCTAGGTTTTATGGGCCTTACAAAGTTCTCCAGAAGTTTGGCGTAGTGGCATATGAGCCAGAACTACCAAGTGACAACATAATCCCTGATATATTCCATGTGTGGAGCCTCAAGAAGGTTGTGGGACAACAGGTCACCACCTTTATTGAATTGCAACCATTAGATGAAGAAGGACAACTAGAAATGATTCTAGAGACGATCATGGCCATGTAGGAAAAGAAGTTAAGAGGGAGCATAATTCCAGAATACCTTATCAGGTGGAAGAATTTTCCAGAGGAGGACGTGACATTGGAAGGAGACCGTATTCTACAACACCTGAATTTGTGATTGCTTGAGGGTAAGCAATTTTGGGTCGGGGGGACTATAGCGTCCTCTACAAATTGAGAACGAATGGGGTGAAATAGCCTATTCATCCCCATAGGCTATAGTCCTCTATAAAGAGAAAACCCCAAAATTTCCACAGTCGGACAAGTTTTGGGGTCGCTGGGCAGAGAAACCCAAAGTTGGGGCTTGGAGTAAAGTTTACTCAATCATTTTAGAAGAGACCCCTCTAGGAAATCTATAAATATGAGAAGGATGTATTCATTTTGGATCATCAAGGTGGATCATCTAATTTGTTTCTTGAGCATTAGCTCTAAGGGTTTTAAGACCCCTTTTTCCTTTGTCAATTTCGGTGGTGAAATATTCCACCCTAGTTGACATCATCCCATTCTTTCTCTTTGTTTGGCACAGGATCATTTTCTAAACAAGGAGCGAAGTTTATGGTTGGATTATTTTTTGTGTTGGGCATAGGAAATCGATTGGAGACAACAAATTCTGTTAAGGGTTTTTTTGTTCTTGGTCTTGGCATAAGAATGTCATCTAGAAAGCGTAGCGAGGATTTTCCTAATTTTGTTTTGGCACAATGATAGCTCTGAGAAGGCATTGAATTCTTTTATGACACTGGCATATCATCTAAGTAACAAATTCTTGTTCCGATCCAGGGTTTTCTACATCTAAGGAGTAACGAATTAGTTCTTTGGTCAATCCTGTGCAAAGACGTAGTTCTATGGCAAAATGAATTATTTCCATGGATTGATGTCATCCATTAAGAAGAAATCCTGGACAGACCGCAGGGCATGAGGCTAAAGCCTTGCATAGGACATCTTGTAGCAGATATAAAGCCATCTCAGAAGGCCGCAACTATCCTTGAAGACTCAAAGTTAGATCAAAAGGCAAGATTGTGGGACGACAACCCTTGTTGATGAATTTATGAAGGAGCGGAGGTATGAATGAGCACTTCAAGGTTGTCCTGAGGACAAAAGTTGGACCAAAGTGCTTGGAGACCTTCAAAGAAGTATTGAGATGGGGGTTTGTGGAGTTCTGGATAGTTGGCAAGCAAATCAGGGGTTAGGACATCCACGATTTCATCCTTAAGCCCGACTGCATCTTTAACAGGTTTTGACGCAGAGCCAAAAAGGTGTTTCGTCCTTAAGTTGGATAGTCATTTTTTGTTTAATTAAGTGTAGTCTGTATGTTTTAGAAATTGTCGAAATTTTGTGGAATTCGAAATAGTCTAGAACAATTGGAATTTGGGACTCCATTGGAACGGATTGGTTTATCTGGTCAATCGAACTTGGACCTATTTAATATTATGCATTGCTTGAATGCTCAAATTATAACATTACACTATGCTTTTGAAGGATATATGTTATGTTAAAATAGTTGTTTATCGAATGAGCAAGAAAGGGGATTGTTGCACAATATATATATATGTGTGTGTGTGTGTTTGTGTGTGCGTATGTATATGTACACACACACACACACACACACACAAACCCTAGCTGCGATATTTCCCTTTCTTAGTACATCCACCTCTTTTTTTTGTACAAGTGGCAAAAAGAGGCCCACATTAAATGTAATTTAGATTAGTTAATTATTGAAGAGGGCCTTTTGCCCCTCCATAGGTTAAATCAGGCGCATGTGATGTAGCAGATTAATATTTTAATGTAAAGTAAGTTGAACACATCCTCAATAAATAGAGGTGCACTTCCTCTCATTTTCTCATAGTTGGATTGGGGAAGAAATCCCTTACCAAGTCTGAAATTTCTGTGATTTTATCTTATAATTTGGGGGTGGATGGATGAGTTGAGTGACCTCTTGGAGAGGCTTTGTTGATGTGGATTTGACCTTTTTTTTTGGGATGAATATTGGTGAAGTTTGGATGAATGCATGATAATATAAGTAAGTGGACTTTCTTTGTCTTGGTTGTGTTTGTAGATGATGGCAATTAAGAATTAATTATGTGGGCATGGTATTTTATTTTCACTATCCCTCCTAAACTAACCCTTCTTCCAAGACTTTGAGAAAGGTGAAGGTGGGGGCTCCTTCCCTTGTCCTTGAACATTGAAAATTCTAGGGATAGTGAGTGGACTTACCCTAGCGTTTTGAACCTAAATATACTCCAATCATCTTCGAAGGTGTTGATCCTCGACTCCGTATGTCCCAAAAATATATCAGCAATCTAAGGCACTGATCTTCTATCCTCCCATTACTTTATTTTCTTGCTAAATATTTTATATCGTTTTGCTTGGTTTTACTGTTCAGAATCACCTTATAATTTCTTGATTATGTGTGTTTGGGGATCTTCTCTTTGAACTCAAACCTTGATATTACCTTCAAATCCCTAAACCCTAGTATCCTATATAGGGAGAATCCTAGGATGAGTGCTGGCCAGAAGTTGGCGAGGTGACAGTGGCCCTCTCTTGAGTTACATGGGGTCTCGCTCTTGAGGTTTTGGATTTTATATCTAGAAGTGCGAGATTTTACAGTAATAGAGACTAACTCTGATAATTAGTATATCCTTCTATTATTGTCTAGATCTTAATATAAAATTACAAGAGAATGATCAGATTCAAACAAAAATAGAAAATTGTAAGAATTATTAGGTTGAAATTAAAATAACGTTGTTTTGAACAATATACAAGCTTATGTGTTCGCTGTGGGAATGCATAGTTTAGTCAGCTCATTTGGATTATTTATTCAACCATCTCTGCAAATTGATCTTTATTTTCCAATCCATTTCACTCATGGAACTGTGATTGTTTTACATATTTTATTCCAAATTTAATTACACATCATGTGAGATGTTGTTCTTAATTCTTGTGCATTTTACAGAAATCGTTTCTTTTCTATTTATATGCTTATGTTTCATTGGAGAAGTATCTTCCTAGCTTCTGCAGCAATACTGACTTCTTGATATAATTATGTTCCTGTTACCCATATCTGTGGTGTTGTATCTTGTTGATGACATATACTGTACCTGTATGTTCTTTTAACACAAAATCCTACGCTGAGGTTTTCCTTGTTTTCCGTACATTGCAGAAGATAAGACAGGCAGAATTGTGGTTGAAGTATCGATTTATTTGTCAATGTGAGCGATGTAATGCATCTCCACAGTCCTACATCGATCAGATTTTAGAGGTGAGTGATATCAAGTTTTGGTTGACCCTTTTCTGAAATCCTTGTGCATTACCTTCACAGATCTGTTTTGGCAACCTTCTGCCTTTGGTGGTTGCACAAGGCTTTCTTGCATTATTAGCCTTTCTTTTATTTGCCTTTTCTTTATAGGGTCACTTCCCGTAGATATTTGACTGCATACCAATTCACCAGTTGATATTTCTGCTAATACGTATAATAAAAAGATTGGCTATATCTCAGTTAAGTTGAAACTTAAAGTGCTCTTTAAGACTAGTGTCAGGTGCTGGATTGTGAAAATTTATACGTGAAATATAGTAGTTTATTTTATATGCAATGAAATGATTGACATGAAGTGAACCTGTAATGACCTTCGTTTTAACTTTACAATATTTAAATAAACTACTGGCCAAGATGCATATTGTGGTCTATTAAAAGTTGACTGGTTGTTGCATTATGATTCTTGTTACATCAAACTCCTTCCTATCCTAGATGCCAGCTTTTGTTTCCACACATGTTTACAAAGGTAAAAGAACATCAAATACGCAAATGCATTTATGAAACCTAAAATAACGATTTACCAGATTTATGGCTTGTGGTTTTCAGAGCACATATGGAAGTGAAAACACAAGAGGAGCAAGCTTCCCTCATTTTGATAATTTCATTGCTTAATTTTACACATTTATAATACAAAATATTAAAACTGATTGTGGAAGACAATGATAGACCTTTATCCCAAAATTTTCTAACCCAATTCTTTTACTCTTTCTTACAATATCTCAAATAGCTTTTGCTTTACTCAGATACACATATTATGTAATATCCCAAATTGGGAATAAACAGTAATATAAAACACAATCGACTAAAAACTACAGCAACAAAAAATACACCATCAAAACACACAAACTGGAGCCAAAAATAACTGCTGAGCCATTTTATTAATATGCTGGGAAAGAGTACAAATGAGGTGCTGGAAAGTTTGCACCTGAGCCTGCTCAAGGCAGGCTGAAGGGCAACTCAAATCCAAGCTAAAACTCCTGCTGGAAGTGGCTCTGCGTGGCTCTGTCTCTGTGCTGCCTAGCCTAGAAATGCTGCTGCTGGCTGACTTCGGATTGCTGGTTAGGCTGCTTCCCTCACTTAGAAAATTACGGGAATTGGACACCGTACTCTCCTCAACAAACCCACAAAAACCCCCGAAGGGTTTGCTGAAAGCTCGACCCCGGAAATTGGCCCTCTTGGGCTTGGTTCACTAAACTGCTGGGGAAATTGAACTGTTGGAGGAAACTGCTGGTAAATGTTGAAAAGTGTAACTAGGATCAGTCTACATATTGACTGTAATCATGAATTATGTAAAGAATAAGATAAAGATAATAAATGTATTTTGTTGTACTTGCTTCATGGGTTTCATGAGCAAGATTTTATTATAGGTTAATAGACTTCTTCTTGATGTCTATAGGGGTTTGTCTTCTAGTGTAATTAAGAGTCATGATTATGAAGTGTCTAGTCTAAAGAAAGTCTTCAAGACCTTGCCATGAAACTGTGAAAGAATGGCTCTAGACAACCCTCATCAACGCTGGAAGATGTGCCCTACAAGTCAGTTCCATAACCATATATCAGGTCGGCTATATTACCCTTTGACAGGTCGGCTCAATTACAGGTGCAAACAACTATATATATACCCTACTGGACTGCGCAGAAAACAGTGTAGAATGCGGATTTCTCTGTGATTTCCACAGGAAAAATTGCAGACTGTTCTGAGTTAATCAAGTGCAGATTTTAGAGGAAAAGGTGTGGAATTTAGAAGGCTAAAAACGTGCAGATTTAAAGAAGTATATAAGTGCAGATTGCTGAGATCTGGTACAAGGTTACAGTGCG
This sequence comes from Pinus albicaulis, assembly GCA_034641835.2. Classification (NCBI taxonomy): domain Eukaryota; kingdom Viridiplantae; phylum Streptophyta; class Pinopsida; order Pinales; family Pinaceae; genus Pinus; species Pinus albicaulis. The sequence continues at coordinate 946,102,947 of CM076569.1, forward strand.
GACTTATCTGAGGTATCACAGCATTTGTTTTCGGATCTTATCTCAGGAAGAATCTGCGGATATCACAAAGGTATTGCATACTGCTTTGTGACATCAAGCAGAACAAAGAACCTGAATCATAAGCAAAGTCAAAGTACGAATCTGTTTGAGGAAGTACTTTCTAATTGTCCTAAGGTTAGACTGTGGATACACCTACAATACATGAAGACAGTGACCTGAAGAAGAAAGCAGTCTTAAAGGAATAAAGTTACAAGTGTATGCAAGATGAAGAAGATTCAGTCTCCAATAGTTGACTAAGTAATAAGAAGTGGAAATTAGAGAACGAGTTCTCTAGTACTAGTACAGGTCAGTGCAGATTGGAGCAGAAGAGAAAGATAAGTGTTGGAGGCAGTCAAAGAAGTAATGACAAGGTCTTGGAGGCATTCATAGGTCAAGGGTCTAAGTCTTGGTCATGGTACTTGTCATTTGAAGATCTATAAGAAGAATTTCTCGTGGTTTTTCCTCTCCAAGAAGGAGAGGCTTTGCCCTGGCTTGAAGAGCCTAACTTTGTGTCTTTTGTATTTTGGTAATTGACTTGATGAAAGACTAAATAAGGTAAGAAAGAGAAGACATAAGTAACTCCAGTAAGCTCACAAGTAATTATCAAGAAGAGAATTTGAATTAATCATCAGCCCTCCAAATTCTCAACATGGAATCGGAGCTAAGGTGCTGAACATAAGGGCTACTTGACAAAGTGGAGACTCTAGGAAGACTCTCAAGCTATTTCAAAGATCTTCTATCTTATTCAAAGGTTCAACTCATTCAAGACATTGTTAGAAAATGACATCATCTTTTGAAGATATCCTTTATCACCAAGGATCCAAGAACACCTACATTGGAGATTTCAATCTTAGAAGAAGCTCCTGACTTCATCATCATCAAGGAAGTTGCAAGCCACTCTACTCAAGTAAGTATCTATGACCTTACTTAAATCTGTCAAGATGACTTATTGTAAAGAGAGCAACAAGTTGGTTGGGTCATCAAACTTTAGTGCATGGAAGAAGAGGACAGATTTGAATTTAATTGAAGACGAAGTTATGGACTACATTGAAGGATCGACAATTCAACCACAAAAAGAAGATGCTCCAACTTATGCCAAGTACATGAAGGGAGAAATCAGAGCCCAGAGGATTCTCATAGAATCCATCAAGGATTCACTCATTCCATATGTATCAAAACTAAAGTCTGCTAAAGAAATATATGAAAAACTGGTAGAGCTATTCTCTGTGAGTATTGCAGGAGAAGAAATCTCTTTGAGACAAGAACTATACAAAATAAAATTGTCAAGAGAAGAAGGAATCACTTCATACTTCATGAGGATTTCTGAAATAAGAGATCAACTGCAGGAACTGGGAGAAGTAATCTCTGACATTGAGATGACTACAGTGGTACTGAATGCTCTACCAGAAGAATGGGGAAACTTCACTTCAAGTTTATACTGGAAGAAAGAAGCCACACCATTCCATGATTTATGGTCTCTATGTAAAATAGAGGAAACAAGATTGAAAGCCAAAGTTGATTCATGATCAAGTGAAGGGAATCAAGCCTTTGCAGCCATATCTAGGAAGAACAGAAGATTCGGTAAATTTGGTCCTCAAAATAAAAGAAGAAATATGGACAAAGTGTGATGCTTTGGATGTAATGAACTTGGGCATTATAAAGAGACTGTCCTAAATCTGAAAAGGACAAGAGAAAAAGGGAAGAAGCCCATGTCTCAGATATGAGGGAAGAACCTGATTCAAAGAAATCTAAGAAAGAAGAAGCGATAGATCTCTATTATGATTGAGATCATCTTCCTCTTTAAGTGATTTCTATTGATTGTGTTAGGAAGCAATGTATATTGATAGCATCATGATAGAAGCATGGTAGGAGCTCTTGGTGAAACAGCTCTGGGAAAACCTCACTAATAACAATACTGTTGGAAGGCAGTCATCAAGATCAAGGGTCATCATGGAAACAGGTGCTGACATTTTCTAATGGAATTCCCTATGAATTCACTGGTTAGAAAGAAAGCATAAAGGTTTCTTCAAAGAATTCTATGCTAAATAATTCTGGGATTAGGATGTGATGGCATATTGATGAAGCAGGTCAATGGAATGAAGTTCCTCATTCTAGTAAAACTGCTACAGGATGACTCAAAGGAAAAAGGTATGAGGTATATATATTTATATGCTGACACTGGATGTTGTGAAGTCATATCATATGGTTGCAGGTAATGGACTTCTATATTTAGAAATATGATCTATAGAGGAGGATCTGTCACGGTGCACTGACAGATGAAATCAACATAATAGATCCTCATATGGAATGTGAGGTAGTTGTATATGAACAAGGAACTGGAAATTAGAAGTTCCTGGGAATGAAGATGTGCAGAAAGGAAGAGATCATGAAGTGCAACCATGTTAAGAGGTAATTATCATCCGAAAGCCAAGAATATGTGACTAGAATATCTCCTGGGAGGATATGTAGACTTTGATATAAGTCTGGTAAAGAAGAAGACCCTTGACAAAACATATCATTAGGAGATGTGTCAATCTGAATAAAGGATGTCGATGCCTACAAGAAGATGTCATGGTGAAAGATCATCATTGAGGTAACTTTTGTTTTAAAAGTTCATATGTATATGTTTATCTGGATGAATTTGTACAGGGCTGCTAATCATGAGAAAGAATGTAAGATCCTTGGAGATGATTTGAAAGAAAGCAACATGGCATAAAAGGTGGACCAGATAAGAAAGACAGATGAATCACTTTTTGGTAGATGACATGACTCATGAATGAAAGTGATGGATGATCTGTGTGCCCTATGGAGCTAAAGTTGAAGATTCCTCAATATCGAAATCCATGACATCGAGGGGAGGAATTCTTCATGGGTAGTTGGATGTCTCACCATTGCTACTGCAGGTCCCTGATTGAGAGGGAGCATGGTGATAAGTTTCTTACTTGAAAGAAACAGGGTAATTCCTAAGGATGGGCTTAGGTACATTCCTTATACAGGAATGAGCACATTCCCTTGTGGAATAGATCCTCCCTGGCTAAGAGGGAGAGATAGACACATCATTCTGGTCTTCACCTGGAAAGAGAGAATGGAGGATTGGGTAATCATCTGGCATTCGATGCTCTTTGAGAATGTGTTAGGGCATTCAAGATAAGAGTAGTCGGGGACCGATATTCTTTGAGGGCTAGCTACCCAATGTTGAGAATTTAGAGGGCTGGTGATTAATTCAAATTCTCTTCATGATAATTACTTGTGAGCGTACTTGAGTTACTTATGTCTTGTCTTCTTTCTCGAAGTTAGTCTTTCATCACGTCAATTATCAAAATACACGAGACACAAAAATTAGGCTCCTAGAGCCAGGGCAAAACCTCTCCCTCTTGGAGAGGAAAACCCGCAAAGAATTCTTCTTATAGATCTTCAAATGACAAGTACCATGACCAAGACTTCGACCCTTGACCTATAAATGCTTCCAAGACCTCACCATTGCTTCTTTGACTGCTTTCAATACTTATCCTTCATATCTACACCGTCTTACACTGATCTACTTCAACATTTAGAGAACTCGGTCTCTACTTCTATTTTCCTTGGGCCTATCAAAAACACTGCTTCTATATGTAGATCACTTTCTTTTGACTGCTGAGAATAGGAAGGTAAATCTTTGATTTACCTTCCTTTCACCATATCAGACTTCAGTAATTCATATTGTAGTATCCGCACATTTATCCATACATGATCTGTAAATCTCCTTGCTGGATCTGCAATAGACATATCCGCATATCTTCTTTCCGCACTTGTCCTTGTAGGTGTTGGCACCTTAGCTTCAGGGTGATCTGTATTCTAACTTCAAAAAGCCACAACCTTTACACAGATTTGCATGCATTGCACTTCTTCTTATAATCCGTATTGCACTTCATAGGCGACCACATTATACTCCAATGATTAACACATTTCATTTCAGGGATGACCGCATAGAGATTTCCATATTTCATTTCCGGGATGACCGCATCATACTACAGAAATTTCCGTATTACATTTTAGGAAGGACCTCATGTATTATTCACACTTCTTATTAAATATAACCCACACTGTATATTATGCAGAGATCACCGCATTACATTTCAGGGATTACGACATTACATTTCAGAGTTGACCACATTATATTTTCAGTTGATCGCATCACACTTTTCTGTGTCACTTCTGAGAGATCCGCTTTTTTTGCTTGGTGTGTAATTGACCGCAGAGGCAACATATATATAGAGGCAATCTTCTTGCTTTTAGGCTGACCATCCACTAGCTTGTAGGCCGACTTAACTGTGAGTGAGAAGACCGACTTCATCATATATATTTCTAGCGTTGATATAAGAATTATTTCAATCCATTCTTCCACAGCTTTTAGGACAAGGTCTTGGAGCATTCAATGACGACTAGGTTCTTCATATACATGACACTGAATATATTTATAAACAGAAGACAAACCCTAGATAGACATCAAGAAGAAGTCTATTAACCTAAGATAAAATCTTGCTCATGAAACCCATGAAGCAAGTACAACCAATATACATTTTATTATCTTTGTCTTCTTCTTTACATAAAATACATAATTACATAGTCAATATGAAGACCAACCTAGTTACGCTTTTCAACACTCCCTCTTAACTAGGGAGGTATTCATACAGGTACATGGTTACTTTCAAATTGAAGAATCTCATAAGAAGAATCGGATTGGTAATCGCACCTATATAGCATCATATCAACCAACATTGTCCTATTGCAAGGCCTTGACTAACAGCGCCATCTCTCAACGAGACAATGGGCTACAATGCTGGCGAGACACATGACTTATAGACACCATCGTCATTGTCTCTTCAAGGTACATACTCCACTCGAGTGTTCCCAAAGTATGACCTTCTTGGACTATTCTTCTCTTGGGTAGCTAGCCCTCAAATTATTGATCCTCGAATACTCTTATCCTGAATGCCCTAACACATTCTCAAAGAGTATCGAATGCCAGATGATTACCCAATCCTCCATTCTGTCTTCCCAAGTGAAGACCAGAATGATGTGTCTATCTCTCCCTCTCAGCCAGCGATGACCTTATTCCACAAGGGAATGTACTCATTCCTGTATAAGGAATGTACCTAAGCTCATTCTTAGGAATTACCCAGTTTCTTCCAAGTAAGAAACTGATCACCAGGCTCCCTCTCAATCAGGGACCAACAACAATGGTGAGACACCCAACTGCTCATGAAGAATTCCTCTCCTCGATGTCATGGATTTCGATATTTAGGAATCTTCAACTTTAGCTCCATAGGGCACAGATCATCCAACACTTTCATTCATGAGTCATGTCATCTACCAGAAAGTGATTCGTCTACCTTTCTCATCTGGTTCACCGTTATGCCATGCTGCTTTCCTTTGAATCATCTCCAAGGATCATACATCCTTTCTCATGATTAGCAGCCCTGCACAAATTCATCCAGATAAACATATACATATGAACTTTTTAAAACAAAAGTTACCTTAGTGATGATGTTTCACCATGACATCTTCCTGTAGGCATCGACTTCCTTTATTTATATTGACACGTCTCCTAATGATATGTTTTTTCAAGGGTCTTCTTCTTTACCAGACTTTTGTCAGAGTCTACATATCCTCCCTGGAGATCTCCTAGTCACATCTTCTTGGATTCCGGATGATAACTGCCTCTTGACATGGTTGCATTTCGTGATCTCTACCTTTCTGCACATTCTTCATTCCCAGGAACTTATATTATACAATTCCTTGTTCATTAATCACCTCATATTCTGCATGAGGATATATTATATTGATTTCATCTGACAATGCGTCGAGAGATCCTCCTCCATAGATTAAAGTCTATTACCTGCAACCATATGACATGACTTCGCAGCATCCAGTGTCAGTATATAAATATATACATACCTAACACCTTTTTCATTTAAGTCATCCTTTAGTAGTTTTGCCAGAATGAATAGCTTCATACCCTTGGCTTGCTTCATCAATATGTCATCCCATCCCAGAATTCTGTTTTTCATGATGACCCTTGATCTTGATGACTGTCTTCCATCAGTATAGTTATCAAAGTGGTTTTCCAAGAGTTGAAGAACTCCTAACATGCTTTGATCAGGATGCTACACTGCTTTCTATCATACAACTAGTAGAAATCACTTAAAGGAGAAGATGATCTTAATCATAGTGGAGATCTCTCACTTCTTTCTTAGATTTCTTTGCATCAGGTTCTTCTTTCATTTCTGAGACATGGGCTTCTTCCCTATTTCTCTTGTCCTTTTCAAATATAGGACAATCTATTTTATAATGCCCAAGTTCATCACATACAAAGCATTGTGCTTTGTCCATACTATTCTGAGGACCAAACTTACCGAATCTTCCTTTCTTCCTTGACGTGGCTGCAAAGGCTTGATTCCCTTCACTTGATCTTGTAACACCTTTGGCTTTCAATCTTGTTTCCTCTATTTTACATAGAGACCCTAAATCGTGGAATGGTGTGGCTTCTATATTCCCATATAATCCTGAAGTGAAGTTTCCCCATTCTCCTAGCACCACTGTAGTCATCTTAGAGTCAAACATTACTTCTCCTAGTTCCTGTAGTTGATCAAAGAGATTGCTTCTCCTGCAGTACTCACAGAGAATAGCTCCACCAATTTCTCATATATTCCCTTTTTGATGATTTGATACATCGGAGATGAGAGAGTCTTTTATGGATTTTGTAAGAATCCTTTGGGTTCTTATATCTCTCTTCATGTATTTGGCATGACTTCATTGTCCTTGTCTTCTATGCAGGAAAGATTGAAACCCTAACCAGTTTATTTCTTTCTTTGCAAAGAAGACATTTTAATAGATTCATATGAAGTCATAAAGATACTTACTTAAGAGAGTGACTTTCTCCTTCAGCAACTTCCTTGATGATGTTTGAAGATGAAGTCAAGAGTTTCTTCTAAGATAGAAACCTTCAATGTGGATGTTCTTGAATCCTTAATGATAAAGTATATCTTCAGAAATTGAAGTCCTCGTTTTAAAAATGTCTTGAATGTGAATCTTTGATGACACAAGATTACTTTCTTGATTGAGTTGATCCTTTAAATGAGATAGGAGATCTTGAAGTAGCTAGAGGGTCTTCCTTGCAAACTGATTTGACTTTTCAACCCAAACTTTGATCTTCGCTTCCTGGAGTGTCTCCTTTGGCAAACAACCCTTGTGTTTAGCACCTTAGCTATGAAACCATGTTGAGAATTTAGAGGGCTGGTGATTAATTCAAATTCTCTTCATGATAATTACTTGTGAGCTTACTTGAGTTACTTATGTCTTGTCTTCTTTCTCTGAGTTAGTCTTTCATCAAGTCAATTATCAAAATACACGAGACACAAAAATTAGGCTCCTAGAGCCAGGGCAAAACCTCTCCCTCTTGGAGAGGAAAACCCGCAAAGAATTCTTCGGATAGATCTTCAAATGACAAGTACCATGACCAAGACTTAGACCCTTGACCTATAAATGCTTCCCAGACCTCACCATTGCTTCTTTGACTACTTTCAATACTGATCCTTCATATCTACACCGTCTTACACTGATCTGCTTCAACATTTAGAGAACTCGGTTTCTACTTCTATTTTCCTTGGGCTTATCAAAAATGCTTCTTCTATATGTAGATCACTTTCTTTTGACTGCTGAGAATAGGAAGGTAAATCTCTAATTTACCTTCCTTTCACCATATTAGACTTCAGTAATTCATATTGTAGTATCTGCACATTTCTCCAGACATGATCTATAAATCTCCTTGCTGGATCTGCAATAGACATATCCGCATATCTTCTTTTCGCACTTGTACTTGTAGCTGTTGCACCTTCCCTTCAGGGTGATCTGTATTCTAACTTCAGTAAGCCGCAACCTTTACATAGATTTGCGTGCATTGCACTTCTTCTTATAATCCGTATTGCACTTCATAGGTGACCGCATTATACTCCAGTGATTAACGCATTTCATTTCAGGGATGACCGCATAGAGATTTCCGTATTTCATTTCCAGGATTACTGCATCATACTACAGAAATTTCCGTATTACATTTCAGGAATGACCGCATGTATTATTCACACTTCTTATTAAATATAATCCGCACTGTATATCATGCAGAGATCACCACATTACATTTAAGGATTATGACATTACATTTCAGAGTTGACCACATTATATTTTCAGTTGACTGCATCACACTTTGTTGTGTCACTTTTGAGAGATCTGCTTTTTTGGTTGGTGTGTAATTGACCGTAGAGGCAGCGTATATATAGAGGCAGTCTTCTTGCTTTTAGGCCGACCATCCACTAGCTTGTAGATCAACTTCATCATATATATTTCCAGCTTTGATATAAGAATTATTTCAATCCATTCTTCCACAACTTTTAGGACAAGGTCTTGGAGCATTCAATGACGACTAGGTTCTTCATATACATGATACTGAATATATTTATAAGAAGAAGACAAACCCTAGATAGACATCAAGAAGAAGTCTATTAACCTAAGATAAAATCTTGCTCCTGAAACCCATGAAGCAAGTACAACCAATATACATTTTATTATCTTTGTCTTCTTTTTTACATAAAATACATAATTACATAGTCATATGTGATTACCAATCTGATTCTTCTTATGAGATTCTTCAGTTTGAAAGTGACCATGTACCTGTATGAATACCTCCCTAGTTAAGAGGGAGTGTTGAAAAGTGTAACTAGGATCGGTCTTCATATTGACTATGTAATTATGAATTATGTAAAGAAGAAGACAAAGATAATAAATGTATTTTGTTATACTTGCTTCATGGGTTTCATGAGCAGGATTTATTATAGGTCAATATACTTCTTCTTGATGTCTATAGGGGTTTGTCTTATAGTGTAATTAAGATTCATGATTATGAAGTGTCTAGTCTTAAGAATGTCTTTAAGAGCTTGCCATGAAACTGTGAAAGAATGGCTTTGGATAGCCCTCATCAACGTTGGAAGATGTGCCCTACAAGTCGGCTATATTACCCTTTGACAGGCCGGCTCAATTACAAGTGCAAACAACAATATATAACCTACTTGACTGCACAAAAAACAATGTAGAATATGGATTTCTCTGCGATTTCCACAGGAAAAATTGCGGACTGTTCTGAGTTAATCAAGTGCAGATTTTAGAGGATAAAGGTGCAGAATTCAGAAGGCTAAAAAGGTGCACATTTAAAGAAGTATATAAGTGCGGATTGCTGAGATGTGGTGCAAGGTTACAGTGCAGACTTATCGGAGGTATCACAACATTTGTTTTTAGATATTATCTCAGGAAGAATCTGCGGATATCACAGAAGTATTGCATACTGCTTTGTGACATCAAGCAGATCAAAGACCCTGAATCATAAGCAAAGTCAAAGTACAGATCTGTTTGAAGAAAGACTCAGTAATTGTCCTAAGGTTAGATTGTCGATACACCTACAATACATGAAGACCACCTGAAGAAGAAAGCAGTCTTAAAGGAATAAAGTTAAAAGTGTATGCAAGGTGAAGAAGATTCAGTCTTCAATAGTTGACTAAGTAATAAGAAGTGAAAATTAGAGATCGAGTTCTCTAGTACTAGTACAGGTCAGTGCAGATTAGAGCAAAAGAGAAAGATAGGTGTTGGAGGCAATCAAAGAAGTAATGACAAGGTCTTGGAGGCATTCATAGGTCAAGGGTCTAATTCTTGGTCATGGTACTTATCATTTGAAGATCTATAAGAAGAATTTCTCATGATTTTTCCTCTCCAAGAAGAAAAGGTTTTGCCCTGGCTCGAAGAACCTAACTTTGTGTCTTTTGTATTTTGGTAATTGAATTGATGAAAGGCTAAATAAGCTAAGCAAGAGAAGACATAAGAAACTCAAGTAAGCTCACAAGTAATTATCAAGAAGAGAATTTGAATTAATCATCGGCCCTCCAAATTCTCAACAGTAAATGCCTCCGGAATACTACAAAAATCCCTGGTAGGAGGTGGTTAGCCTCCCCTCTAAATCTCCTGCTGAAACTCCTCTTCTCTCCACACTCCTGGCACCAACACCACACTACACTGCGTAGTCCACTATGCAGTCTCTTCTTCCTCTGCGCAGTCCATAAGGGGCTACAGTATCTCCTGTTGCTGCTGATGGATATTTCCCTCACTAAAATGGTGAACTCTTCTTCTGAGTAAGCACTCGAAGTCCCCCGAGGCAGAGGTTGAGATCTCCGCTTGAAGATCTCGTGTGCTAAACAACACTGCAGACTTGGCTCTCCGGCTCAAGGGTGCTCAGTCAAATTGACAAAAATAAATTAGCTCAATGAATGAGGAATCAAGCCTTCCTTCTTCCTTTTGTCCATTGAGGCTCAACGCATTCCTTGGGCCCCACCTTGGCCTGCACTACCTCTCCTTAAGCCAATCACGTGCTGCATTCCTCCGACCACTCACACGTTGCCTTCTTCGTGTCCCCTCCACACTGCCACCTAAGGACAATGCAACCCCACCTCTAGAGCCGCAATTTTCCCTTAGTGACTTTAGGAAATGGGTTTATTGTAATATTTCCAATTAGCAGACAACTAATTGGAATATTCATTTTTGTTAAATTTTGGTTTTCTAAAGTTCAACAGGAAATAAAGGGGTGAAGGGACTCATAACCCAACATTAGAATAAAATCACTTTCCTAAAGTCACTTAGGCAAAATAATTAAAAGGCAAGGTGGTGCCCATGAGGCCAAGTGACAACGCAGGAGAGGTGGTAGCTTAGTCAGTGTAGAGGTAGCGTGAGGAAAGGTAGCACAGTGGCAGTGTGGGGATAGGCAGCAGAGAGCAGTGTAGGGACAACATGGCAGAGGGACAACGCAGCACTAGTGGGCCCAAGGGAACGTTGGAGGCTCAATAGCATAAAAGGGGATGAGGGAAATCATTCTCATTCATTCATACATCTTCAGAATTTTTGTCTATCTAGACCAGAGCATGGTTGAGCTGTTTAGCCAAGTCTGCAAGTGCTATTTAACACACGGGTGTCTCCGAGTGGAGATCCAAACCTCGTCCTTGGGGCACTTCGAGTGCCCGCTCAGGAGAGGAGCCTTACCTTCAGTTTTTGTGAGCAACAACATCAATTCAGCACCAGGATTATGCAGTTAATCCCATGGACGTGCAGTCACTCCGGGGATTACGCAGTCAAGGAGGAGAGCAGCTTCGGGAGAGGAGGAAGCTTGAGATATTTCAGTCCGGAGCCTTGTGAGAGGATCAACCCTTCCATAGCAGAGTTCTTTGGGTAGTCGGTGTCCATTCTTTCCAGCAGTTCAGTTCAGAGACCAGCGTACCCAATAGAAATGTGTACCCATCCCAAGGGGGTGATTTTCCAGGGTCAGTCTTTTTGGAAATCCTTCCTGGGTTATTCTGGGATTTTGGAGGAGAGTCTGGTGTCTGAGTTCCGTATTTTTCTGAGCAGTAGAACAACCCCTTTTTGCAGTCCCTTTCCAGCCAGCAACAACATTTCCTGTAGGACAACATAGAGGAGGAGCCACGCAGAGCAGCAGACTTTCTGAGAAGGGAAAGAGAGTACATTTCAGCTTGCTCAGAGCAGGCCAAGGTGCTATCATTTTGAGCACTACTTGTACTTGTCCCTCATTTCAGAAATATTAATAAAATGGCTCAACAGTTCTGGTTTATTTGCAGTGTTTTTCATGCATGCTTCTATTTGCTGTAGTTTTAGTCTTGTGTTGCTTTGTATTACTGCCTATTCCCAATTTATTTTGACCAAAAGTTATTTGTGGGTCCCCTACCCACTTCAATTCCGCCCAACATTTGGAAATGCAAAAATTAATCAAAATTAATATTCCAATTAGCTGAATTGCTAATTTGGAATGTGTTAATTTTGGGCAACTAGGTCCAAACTCCATGTTGTGATTCTCAGATGAAAATGCCAATATTTTTATTGGATTCCTCTTTCGGAGAGGTGCAAGATCGATCTGAAGATCATCTTGATCGGATGAGCAGAACATGTATTTTGAATTTATTCCACATGTGCCAGGTCGGCCTAATTTATCCCACATGGATAAGAGATGTGTCAAACACCCCCACAAATGCATATATATTGGAGAGACTTGGAGTTCATTTCACACACACAATTTGTGAAGGCATTTTCTTCTCTCTTGGATGGTGATGGAGCAGCATTCATGGTTCTGTGTTTAGGGCTTTTTGGTGCAGTGTCTTGATGGAGTATTCTTGATGAAACGTCTTGGGCTTGTGTGACACATGTGGGTGGCTGACCTTATGAACACTTTGCTGGTTGAAGCACCCTGCCGATCGCCGTAACGCCACCATTCTTTATCTCTGTTTTTGGCTTTTCTTCCATTGATCTTTTGGTATGTTCTATCTGCATCTTACTTTCATTATGCCCTAGAAGATTAAAGTATATTTGCATCTAAGCATAGAACATCTACATAAATTTACATGGTATTAGAGCTAGGAGAAGACAACGTCCAACTTATCTAGGGCAGCGAGATGTGGGTTATTCTAAGGGCGAATAAGGGTGTCGTTAGCCTCAAAAAAGCTGTGTGGTAGGCTGTAGGCCATATCACCACAACAAGTGACAATGTGTAGATTTAATGACGGTGCATGCATTTTTAAAGTTCTGGAGGTGACAGTGTAAGAGCAATGTATGTGGACCGCAACCCAGAGAGGTTGGTGTGCTGAACTACGTGGAGAAAACATCATGTCGTGCCCTAACCAGGGCTGTCACAATCACCCTTTCCAACACGTTTTTTATGTCTAGCCACAGCAAGCAAGCAGGAAGGTTGATGGCTGGATACACATAAAATAGAGGTGGGGGTCATCCATCGTGGAGAAGGGAATGGTATGTCCGGTAATTATTTCGTAACACATCTTCGTTCCCGTACCATAAATTGAAAAGCACTGCTCACCGGAGGTCCTCATCAAATTGATTTAGAGGGCTACACATAAATTTGAAAGGATCCTACACTGAGGAAACCTTAGATCCTCCAAAGAACTTGCACGTGTGGACATGCGAAGACAAAAATTCACTCCTTCTACTTCCTCGCTAGCCTCCTCAGAACTTTGCTCCTCTTTCTGCTGGATCAAACCTCTTCTATTTTCGTTGCTTGGATCAAAGATCTATCTTCATGGGAGTGTACTTCAAATGAGAGGAAGCTCCTCCTTATATAGGATTCCTTGGGTGTGGATTAGGACTCTTTAGGCCGACTTGAGGAAGGCTGGCCGACCGATCTCTTGAAGGCTTTAGACACAACAAATTGCAATAAATATTTTTCCTTCTTGTTACATGGGCCCACAAGGGATAGTACATCATGACCTTGACTCTTGACTTGAAAACAAGACCCATAGAGCACTCAATGGGTGCTTTGTCCTAGGACTACAACATGATGGGCAAGAAACCCATTTCAATAAAATAATTTTTTTTACAAATAAATTTTCTTTTGACAAGTACATCAATAATTACATCAAGTCATGACTCAAATACAATTATGAAGACAGACACTAGTTACGTTTCAACACTCCCACTTAACTAGGGAGGTATTCATAATTGACCACAGGTACGAGGACAATATTTTCATTGAATCATTCTCATAAGAAGAGTCGGATTGGTAAGCCATCTTAAGCATCAACATTATGATCAATATACAATTATCATTGTCAACGTAGCAAGGCCTTGACTAACAAGCTCCATCTCTTCATAGATCAGAGCACAATGTTGGGAGGTTTTACGTGGGGCAACACACTACCCCTTAAGGCACATACCCCATCCAGATGTTCACAAGGTATGTCCTTTTAGGACCATTCTTGTCTTGGATTTACACATCCTCAAGGAATTTCCTCTTTGACTACTCTTACCTATTAGATGCCCTACCTCGTCCTCAAATTGTATCGGTCACTAGACTACTTCCTATCTCAGATTCCAAATCCTCAAGGAGTATCAATCTCAAATGCTTACCCAATCCTCCGAATGACATTCTCTCCTCATGGCCTTCACGGAAACTTACGGCTATTAATCCTGGTCTAGTGCATGACACATGAATCAGAGAACCATATCCGTCACTCCCTCTCAACTAGGGAGAAGTGTCAATCATTAACTACTATGATAGTAGCTCTTAGGGCTCTATTGTTATCATGACACATGCGAGCTTTCTTTGAACCTCATAGAGCCCTCTATATACAACATCATCATGTTATAAATAAACCTCAACTTCTTCACCATGGAGCCTTTCTTCTTCATAACTTCTTTGTAGGGAATAGGCCATCTTCTACATCACTTCCCTTCAACGAACCATAGTGTTGAACCAACAGTCGTGTCATCCTTTTTCTTCCTCAGAAAGTGATCTTTTAGTCCACATTTGGCTATCCTTCATACAGCTACCTCTTTCAAATCATGCTTCTTTCAGGATCTTCCATCCAATCACATGAGTACTAGTTGTAGGTGACTTTCTACAACTCTTTTTCAGTAGCCCTAATTCAACTCACCCAGATGAGTTCAAAAATCAAAATGAATATCAAATTAAAATTACCTCTTTATGATGGCCCTTTTTCACGAACTAATCATCATCGAGCTCGAACATGGCTCCCTCTTGAACATGATCATAAAACCATCTGTAACCTGCTATCATATCTGTCCTTGTGGAGTACATCAGCTCCTTAGACTAAGTACCAAGGCAACAATCCATTGGAGTCATCATATCCTTCTTAAAGCAATCTTGAGCAAAACCCAATATATCATGTCTTTATCATGGTCTTCCTTCAATCTTCATCAGAGTCTTTAACAGAACATAGCTCAACCAGTCATCTAGCCTCGCTCATTTCTAGGATGAGGTCAATCGTGTTGCAACTGAAGTATCAAGCTTCTTAAGAGGCCTGCTCCAAACATAGTGATATCATCATGGTCATTTTTCCCACAATGAAGAACTCATTTTATGACATCACGAAGGAGGATCCATAAATGATCCTTACTATCGATTTGCAGCAAAATCTTTATATCAGCTAGCTGATTGCTATATTAGGTTCATGAATTTTTTTGTATGCTATTATTAACTTTTCCAGGCATCCATAGTCGCACAACTATATCATGAATCTATCAGAGTGCCCAAGGATCCATGGGTCCTTACAGTCCCCTCCTTTCACCATGCTTGCCAAAATAGAGGATCTGCTCATCCTTCTTCCTGTACTTCCTGTACCTGCAACATTCATTGATAAGTACACCCAAGCAAAGTATACAAACAAAAGCATGATGTCAATCTATCAATCTAAGGTTACCATGAGACTTAGAGGTTGTATTCCTAGGGTTTTCAAGTGCCAACCCTAGACCAAGGGTTTCATATAGAACTTATCAACCTTATCCCTGCCTACTTAACATGAGCCTTAGACTGTGTACAAACCCTAAAGACCAAGGGTTAGAGTTTCTTTGAGGGAACCAAGTTAGGGTTTCCATATGACTAGGGTTTTACTTATGCCATTGAAAGTTTTCAGATATCAATACCTATATCAATAGTTTTAACAATAATTCCTAGAACCACTAACCCCACAATAGTTCATGAAGAACCCTTAATAAAATATATCATACATACCTCAAGGTTACATACCTTTATCGAAGTGGTCTGCAATTTCAGATGCCATGCTTCCTTCATTTTTTTTCCTGAAGGTGAGCACCTTTACTATATTTATTTGCTCACCTTTTCCTGCTTCGGGAACAATATACTATTTCTCTTCTATTTGTTTATCAGTGATGCACATATCTAGAGGACTGTCTTCCATCAAAGAGATGACTGTCATAAGATCGTGATCCTACTTACTACCTCTGGATTGCTATCTCTCTTCAATATCAACAAACTGCTCTTCTTCTGAAACCTCTTTGAAAAGTACAGGCCACTGTAGGTGTGACAATACTTCTTACACTCAAGAATTTTCTTCAAGGTGTTGACTAATAATGACTGATATCAAACAAAAAATTGTCTTGTGCTGATTTACTGTCACAATGATCTTCCCACTGCCCGTAGCTGTCTTTCCTTCCCAACATGACCAAATCAATATGCAGCTTATTCATTGATGTATATACCCTAGGCTTAGGGTTCCCAAAAATAGAGATCCTTGACACCTTTATAGATCAATACTTTCAACAATAATACCATTGTTAATCAACTGTACCTTTACAACTGTAGGTCGGACTCACTGACATGCCCATGTTTAACTTGTATATATATATGCCACTCTTGTCACTTTAGAATGCACAAATTCTTCACTCTTTCGTGGATCTCATACAAAGTCTTATACAAGCCAACGAATGCTATCATAAACAATGGTGACTGATGTTGAATGAATATACTCTCTAGATAGGCCTAGAGTGCCTATACCTAAATTTATCTAGGTCTCCTCTTGCGAATTTTGAGAGATAGATACACAAGTCTAATGAACAAGATATTATGCTTGTAACCAAGCCTACAAGAGGTGTCAGCTCCTTTCCACAAGATGACTAAATGTAATGACCCATTTCGAATTACAGGGAAAAGGGTATTAGCATGTATACGATGTATGCATATGATAGCTACATATGCGTACATCGCATACTTTGCACTAGTATACTTGTTAAATAATGATGAAAGATGTTTAAATACCTAAGTTATTAAGAAGGGAATTATTACCTAAAATTCTACACCCTCAGAATATATATTAAAATATGTCCATAATTATACAATTATTAAATGAAATTAACACTTCTAATACGGTTAATGTGTGTGTGTGTATATATATATATATTCATTTTAAAACTTAATTATTATAATGTTTCAAAGTTTATTTAATATAACACACTTGATTGTATATATACAAAAGATAAAGTGTTTAATAATGTTTAAATAATATATGATTAAAAGTTAAACATAAACTATATTATATCACGAAACTTGTGTTGTACACAATTTAGCTTTGAGTCTCCATGTACGAAAAGGATGACTAAGTAATTAGATTCAGAGGAAGGCGGTAAAAGAAGGTGGTGATCGCCCAACCTGACTTATATATACTTATACACAAGACATCAAAAAGGGGGGAATTTTATGAATTGAAGGTCGAATTGAGGAGCCAAGAAGGGAGATTGAAGGAACAACAGGAAGTTCTGACAGTGATACTAACTCTGAGTCTTGTTTGTTCTTGGAATTTTGGGCATGGAGGGCCAGAAGTTCACCTTCTGGGTCTGGGGGCCATAAAGGTAGACCCCAGATACGCTGGGAGGTAAGGCCGGTTTGGGTAACTGTAGCATCAGGAACTGCTACAAACAACTGACAGGTATTCTACTGATATTCTCCTTGAAATTCCAGTTATTTTATGAACAAAATGTTAAAATTAGGCCTTTATACGTTAATGCAATTGCAATAAACTCTCTGGTTAATTTTCTGGTTAAATTGTCGAATTTGGGTATTACACTAAAGCCTTCACTATGCAAGACATCCTTCAAACCATGCTCAAGACTTGCACCTTGAATACACAGAGGTAGGAAATGGATTTTTTGATTTGCAATGACACTTTCTTTCAGAATTTCGACACCTTTGACAATGATTTACAAGTATGACTTACGCTCAAAACAGTCCTTCAATGAGTTTGTTCTAAGATCAAAGGTATGCGCAAGTGAGAGATAATCTTGGCTTATTTTAAAGTATTCTTTTGTAGCACTTATGCTCAAAATAATATCACAAACTTTTTGGATCTTTGATAGCAGTAGAGACTCCTTTCTAGGGCTATTGGTATGAAACAGAATGATGCTATGAAAATTCAGACTGTGCACAGAAGATTTCTCTCCTTTCTAGAGATATTGTAGATACCAGAAGATAGTCCTTGGATACCTCGCAATGCTCAAAAATAAATTCGCATACATAGCAGAGATACGAAGATGCTTCAAAAAGTTGGATCATTGGATGAGCGTTGTAGACTTTGAGATCACTTTTAGAACTTTGTCCCTACCTCAAGAAATGTGGCCTCCTTTGATCAGATTGTCGAGCCATTCATTCCACAGGAATATACCTCTTTATGTCCTCATTCTTATGTAGATGGGTATGCGACCTATAATTAGGGCTAATGGGGAAGCCCAAAAAGGTTTGATCTTCTTACCAATGAGAGCGGTCTTGAGTTGGCTTCTTCTTTACCTAAGCAGTTTCTTAAAACATTTTCTTTAAGTGTCCTTCAAATTGATCTAGATGCCTCCACAAATTCAGCCTAGGGTAATTGACTTCCTTGAGCAGATATAATGCCAAATTGATCTTCTTTTTGTCCTTTGTTCAAAGCCCTAGCTTTGATTCCATGTTGAGAAATCTAGGGCAAACAATTATGGTATTTATTTAATTTGATTTCTCTTCAATCCATCACATTTTATTGTGACATTATTATTATTATTTATTTATGTTCATCATCAAGACAAATGCCAATAAGAAGATCACAATGCATATAGAAGAACACTGGATGTAGGCTGCTAGCCAGGGCCAAAACCTCTCCTAGAGAGGAAAACCCACAAAAATATCTTATAGAATTTCAATGAATACTTCCAAGACCTTGACCTTGACCCAAGACCAAACCTTCCAAGAGATGAGCCAACCAAACTCCAAACTTGTCTCTGCAAATTCTGAACTGAGGAAACCCTAGATCCTCCAAAGAACTCGCACGTGTGGACAGGCAGAGACAAAAATTCACTCCTTCCTCGCTAGCCTCCTCAGAGCTTAACTCCTATTTCTGTTGGATCAGACGTCTTCTATTTTTGTTGCTTGGATCAGAGATCTATCTTCATGTATGTGTACATCAAATGAGAGGAGGCTCCTCTTTATATAGGCTTCCTTGGCTGCGATTAGGCCGACTTGAGGAAGGCTGGCTGACCCATCTCTTGGAGGCTTCTAGACACAATGAATTACAATAAATATTTTTCCTTCTTGTTACATGGGCCCTCAAGGGCAAGTACATCATGACCTTGACTCTTGACTTGACAACAAGATCCCTAGAGCACTCAATGGGTGCTTTGACCTAGCACCACAACATGATGGGCAAGAAACCCATTTCAATAAAATAATTTTTCTTTTTACAAATAATTTTTCTTTTCTTTTCTTTTGACAAGTACATCAATAATTACATCAAGTCATGACTAAAGTACTATTATGAAGACCGATACTAGTTACATTTCAACAGGTGAAAACCTAGAAAATTATTCTAGCTGATAATTTAACTTTCTAGTGGCTGAAATAAGCTCTAAATAGCCCCAAAACAATGATATAAACTTGAGAAATAAATCTGGAAACTTCTACAAGGGTTTGGATGATGTATATTTACTTGGAAATGGCCCTTGTACCTTAAAATATGCTAGATCTGAAGTAGTTATTTCTATAAATTAGTGCAGATCTACAGAAAAATTCAATATACCTCGTAAAATATGTTTGAAAGCCAAGAATAAGGTATATCTATCCATTGGATAAAATCTAAAATTATGGCTCAAAACCCCAAGTTAGCTAATCTTGAGATAAAATTTAGAAAAGTGCAAGGTAGGAAATTTTTTTATTTTATTTTCATAAAACAGGAAAATAAAATATTTTGAGTTTTTTTTAGAATAAGTTGGTTGTTGAGATATACTTACCTTGGCTTAATATTACCTTTCAAGTGTTGGGTTGCGAATCACAACCACTCTTAAGCAATGTTGCATGACTCGTACTTGTTTAAGACTTGTTTGGCTATTGACTCGAGGAAAAAAACTTAAAATATGGTAAAGTTTAAGCACAAAAAAAAAAAAATCAAATTTTGAGAGTCTCCATGGGTCTTATGCGGGTCCTATGTGGGTCATATGCGGTTCTTCACGGGTTCAATGCAGGTAGTCGAATTTTATGCGGGCTTTGGCAAGTACAGGTAGAACTGCGGGTTCTATGCGAGTGACTCGTCTTGCTATAATACCTGTCAGGACTCGTGGGTACTCACAGGTCTTTTAAGAGTCGTGCTACACTGCTCTTAAGTTAGCCTTGCTCTTTGGACAAGAGATGGGCTTGGAGTCCAGAAGAATGTATTGGCTCCACTTTTGTCTAAGTTAACTCAACAAATTTCCAGATCGAACTAGGAAATTCTAGCAAAGTGTCTCCAATCCTTGGGTTAACTATGGGTTAGAAGAGATCTTCAGCTAGTTGAATATTGTCCAACAAGTGGATTCGATACATCCAAGCTCCAACAAGGGAGATATTTGTTGGGAAATGTAACTAGTTTCAGTCTTCGTAATTGTTAATTTTGGGCAACTAGGTCCAAACTCCATGTTGCATTGCTCATATGGTGATGATGATATTTTTTTTGGATTCCTCTTTCGGAGAGGTGCAAGATTGATCTAAAGATCATCTTGTTTGGATGAGCAGAACTTATATTTTGATTTTATTTTCCACACATGTGCGATTTGTCAAGGTCGGCCTGAATTGTAATGTAGGCTAACAAGCCCAACAAATGTGTCACACACCCTCATTGATGTATATAAATTGGAGAGACTTGATGCTCGTTTGCTCATCATCTCATTACACACATTTCTCATGATCTGATTGGTTCGTACAGCCTAGAAGAGGCTTCCCTCTCTCCCACATGTGAATCTGGATTCCGGAAATATGGATGATGCCGGAAATATGGATGTCGGAAATTTGGATGCTGAAAATATGGATGCCAGAAATCTGGATGAGGGATCCTTTTGTTGACTGTTTTGGGGACGGTCTCATGAGGTGTGTGTGCACTAAAGGAAGGCTGATCTTGTATGTGTTTGACTGAACCTCCGGGAGGTTGGAAGAGCTGGTTTGACCAACCAAAGTCTTTGCTGGCTAGGGCATCCTGTTGATTGTTGTAACAAACATTTCTCTCTATCTTTGCAGGACAAGAAGAATTGTAGATTCTGATTTATTATATTAGATTTTGTTGATCTATTATTATGTTCTATTATCATTTACTTTCAATGATTATGTGATTGCTAATCTGAATTGGACCTATTAGAAAGATTGAAGTAAATTGCTTTAAGCATAGAACATACCATGGTTATCTAAAGTTAGCATGGTATCAGAGCTAAGGCGAAGACAAAGCCCAAGCTAGTGTGAAAAGAAATCACCGAAGAAGTTGCCCTATCAAGGACCAATGACCTCCACATACAAGGGTTTCAAGAATGATGATAAGCTATCTGATAAGTCTGATTATCATGCCTGGAAGATGTCTTTGGATTTGGTATTGGAAGGTCAAGAAGTCATGGACTATGTGCAGGGGAAGATAAATGCGCCTCCATCAAATGCACCAGCTGCCACAAAGACGAAGTATAGAAAAGGGTAAGTCAAGGCGAAGATGATCATCAGGGATTCTATTCATAAGCACTTGGTTGCTTATATCTCCGAGCTAGGTACATCTAAACAGATGTACGATAAGTTGGTTAGCATGTTTAGGGCTAGCAATGCTAATCAAGTTGTTTTATTCAAGAACAAGTTGAAGAATATCAAGAAGGGAAAAGAAGAATCCATTCAATCCTATTTTATGAGGCTCACAAAAATCAGGAATGGTCTCTTAGCTAATGGAAGAGTAGTTGATCGAGAGCTCATTCTCATTACTCTTGGAGGACTCCCCCGTGATTGGTATGTATTCAATACTATTATTCTTAATAATAATGTGATTCCTGATTTTGATGAATTGTTGACAAGATGCACTCAAGAGGAGACAAGAATGATGGAGAGAGACCATCCCTCAAATGGGAATGGAGGTGACCCTACTGCCTTTACCACTCACGCAAAGAAGAGGAAGGCTCCCTCTGATCGAGGTGGAAATGGTCAACCTTTCAAGAGGTCAAGGAATTCCAAGTATGATGAATCAAATGTTGTTGATACTAAGAAAAATGAATACATTCTTATATCTTCCCTCTCTGCTGCATCTCCTCCCAACACCCTGGATTTCTGGTCGATTGATAGTGGTGCTTCAAGGCACCTCACTGAATATAAAGAAGCCCTTTATGATTTGATTGAGAAGGATACTAATTTAGAGATTATCCTTGGACACAATGCCACCTATCCCGTGAAAGGGACAGGGATTATGTCCCTTCATCTAACTCAAGGTCAAGTCCTTCGCTTACAAGATGTGTTTTACGTGCCTGATTTGAAGAAGAATCTAGTTTCCATTTCGACAATGGAAGACAAAGGATTCAAGGTGGCATTCATCGATGGAAAGGTACACGTTTGGAAGAAGAACTTCAATGAAGCTCTTACCATTGGTTTTAGAGTTGATACTTTCTATTAGGGTGGTGGAAGTCCGTTAGGGGCCATGAGATGTGACACAACTCTTTAAATCGAGCTATGGCACCAGAGGTTTTCACACCTTCATTACAAAGCCTTTCCCGAAGCAAGGAAGGTGGTGACAGGGATGCCTGAGTTCAAAGATGATCATGAAGGTGTTTGTTAGGATTGTGCCGAAGGAAAACATACAAGGGGATCATTCCCCTCAAGTGTCACGAAGAAATCTGATATTTTGCAATTGGTACATTCCGATCTATCTGGTATGATGCCCGTAACATCCTTGGGAGGATGCTTGTATTATATCACTTTTATAGATGACTTCTCCCGCAAGACTTGGATATACTTCTTGAAACAGAAGGATGAAGCATTCAAGTGGTTTTGTACCTTCAAGGCCTTGGTGGAAAATCAAACAGGGAAGAAGATCAAGATTTTGAGGATTGATGATGGCAACGAGTATGAGTTGAATGAATTCAATGAATTTTGCAGAGAAGCTGACATTAAGAGGGAGACCACTACTGTGTATACTCCCGAGCAAAATGGTGTTGCTGAAAGAAAAAATAGAACCATTGTGGAAGCTTCCCGTGCCATGCTTTATGACCAAGGTCTTTGGAAGTTTCTATGGGGAGAAGCTGCCAACACTACTGTGTACGTTCAAAATAGATGCCCACATTCTACATCGGACTCCAAAACTACCTTTAGAAGTCTTCTCTGGTAAGAAGCTTGATGTCTCCCATGTTAGAGTTTTTGGAAGTCCCGTTTATTTTCATGTGCCAAAGGAAAAGAGAAGCAAGTTGCATGCTTCTGGGAATAAAGGAATGTTTGTGGGCTATAGTGAAACTTCGAAGGTGTTGTAGCTCCTAGAGACAGCCTAGAGTTGTGATAGACTAGTGCCTAGGACATCTTAGCATAGCAAGGAGCATATAACGTAATGTATGAAGTTGTCAGCTTCAGCTCACATGCTATCTCCTGTAAACAGGGAAATAATATGGAATGGGACCAAATTCTCAGAAACTGACACAAGAAAAAGACACTGCAGAGGCAAGATGCAGAACTCTAATACAAAATCAACAGACAATTCAGAGACAGTTTATTGCAAAGCGGGCCGATTCAGAAATACCTCACAGACATAAATTATCAGAAGGTGTATGTAGTGAAAGAAATATTGAGAAGATATTAGTTAACATTGAGCTGATACCCAGATATACAATACCACCATGCATGGGCTTACCAATCTAAGAATCCATACATGATAATAGCATTTTAAAAGCACCCTCCCAAAGCAACTAATATAGCAGAAGTATGGTTAGCTGAATAATGAAACAAAATATCATGCATGAGCCATATTTAAAGTGATTGACTGATCCTAGTATGGGAATCAACTAGGATGAATCCATACCCAAGATTAGTGAGCCACTCGCATTCCAAAACATGATACAAGAAAGATGGATGAAATGGAATGTTCTATTAATATAACACAATAAAGAGAGTTACAGACTGTGAAATACCAAAGACCAGAATCCTCTTTGACAGATAGAACTCCTCCTCACTGAGACCCTATGGGCTCTGAGCCTTCATACAAAGTTCTACAAAATGTATACAACAAGCCTTTCACTGCCTAATTTTCTGATAAAATCTGGAACCTTTAATAATCTGTTCTTAGGGAGTTTTATAGAAGAAACCAAAAACCCCGTAAAAGAGGTAGGTGATGATCATTTAATTTCCCTAATTAAGACAAAATGGCGGAAACATTCGCGCCTATACTGCTGAATGACTATGTTGTGATGTACGTACTCTGTTGCCTGCTTTCTGAAATAAATGTGCTCGGATGGAGGTCTCTTCAGGAACACAGTATGAGAGTAAAACCACATGAACATTCCATCCTTTCTTGAAAGAAAACTCGACTGAAATGAAACCCGGAGGGTATTGTTTCTTGTGCATTGTACCCTCTGCCTTCCAAACCCTGAATTATGGCTCAAAATCTTCAATGCTGTGCATTGAAATCCTCGGTCATTCGACTGATATTTCTCTGCCGCTCCATTAATGTTTCTATCTGCGAAATCTGCCTCTTGAATGACTCTGGAGGGTTTGGCAGATTTTAACCCTGCTCCTTTAATGCAAATCCTATCATATGTCTTCTCAGCCCTTTTCTTCATGCGTCTGGCTCTTAAAAATGGTATTTTTTCTGTTTCTCTGTGACTATACTGAGACCTTGAATCTTGGCGGTCTTCCACCACTCGTACTCTGCAAAAACACACAACTTGGTCAAGAAATCCATGCAAAGGGAAGACTGGTTATGGAGGGCGGAGGAAATGATAGTGCGGCGGTGACAGAAGGGTGGTCTTTCACGAAATGATAGAGACAAAATGCAATGAAACGATGAAGATGTATGAATAATAGGGTTTGATGGTTGAATGCAGCGCAGATCGTTAGATCGTGGTCTGGGGCGAAGATCAACGGTGGAGATTCGAGCGGAGGGATGAATTTTAATGGGAAACATGAAACTTTGGCTAAAAACCAAAATACCAAGGAATCGGAAAAAAATGCTATGAAAATGCGCGGAACAGATTGTGCCTGGTGGGACCCGACGGAGGTGAAGGGTGACGTGGCGGCGGGAAGGTTTGCACGATCTATAGATCACATCGCAAATATCTACGAAGGGTGATTTGAGCGTTCCATATAACATGCAATTTTGCGATGGATGCGATTTGCGATGGATGCGATTGGGATGATCGCAAATTGCAAAGGCGGAAAGTGCGATGGCGGAAAGTGGCACCAAACAGAAAAATTGCGCTATGTGATGGATGCGATTAGCGCCTTAAGGGTCAGCGCTCGGTCCTAGCACTTGGTTTCATGAGGAAAAAGGGAAAAATGTCCTAACAAAGGGTGTATGTGGAGATTAAAGAGGGTTTTGGGGTATGATTTTGAGGGTAAAGGAGGACTTTGACAGGGGGGAAAAAGGGGGAAAAAGGGACATTCTGCAGGGATGAAAAGGGAAAATAAATGCCTTTGGAGCACGTATTTTTAGTAATCAGTGAGGCTTATTGACTCCAGAACAACAGAGGGAAAGGGATAAAGCGAGGAATCCACCGAAAACTGGGGATGATGTCTTTTCGAGTTCAAAACTATTACTTGAGAAACTCAAGAACGACTTGGCCCTAGCATTTGTTTTTCGAAAATTAGCTAGGAGCTAAGATGATCAGCAGAATGCATATAGAATCTGTGCAGTCGAAAGTGGAGATATGCCACGATGTCACCTTCGATGAAGATGTTGCCTCGGAAAGAGAGTCGGGATCTTCCTAGCTCGAGGAAGACAAAGAAGAAGAAGAAGTAGGAAGCTGAAAGTAGGAAGGATGAACCGATTCTTAAGGATGAGCTAGGTTCTTGATGACCCCAGAGGTCAGGTGGGTCCAAGCAGTCACCACTACTTCAAATGAAAGGAGACCCTCATGGCTTAGGGACACTCACCAAGATGTCGAAGACATATTTCTCAAGAGAACGTTGCAGGAAAGCAAGAAGCCGAATAGGTACTAATGGTACCTAGCAGCCAATGAACTATTGTACAATGCAGGCACAGAACATTTGAAGAAACAGTAAAGCATCAAGTTTTGAAGGATGCTATGCACGAAGAATGAGTCTATTATGAAGAATGATGTCTGGGATGTGGTCCCAAGACCAAAGGACAAATATGTTGTCACCTCGAAATGGCTCAACAAGATCAAGCATGGAGCCAATAAAAGTGCTGAAACGTACATGGCAAGATTTGTTGCCCAAGGCTTCTCTCAAAAGGAAGGTATAGATTATGATGATATATTTGCACTTGTTTCCCGCTACACCACCATCTGATCGATCATTGCCCTTGTTGCAATGCAAGGATGGAGTCTCCATCAGATGGATGTGAAGACTGCTTTCTTACACGGTTCAATCAAGGAAGAGGTTTATGTGGAGCAACCTCTAAGGTTCGAAGTCCAAGATAGAGACACATGTATGCAGGTTGAAGAAAGCCCTCTATGGGTTGAAGCAAGCCCCCATGGCTTGGTATGAGAGGATTGATAGCTACTTGATGAAGTTGGGCTTCACTTGAAGTGATGTTAATCCAAACCTTTATTTTAAGGTTGATAAAGATAGGCCTCTTATTCTGGTTCTCTATGTTGACAATCTCTTCCTGATAGGTGATGACCCTCTTATTCATCAATGTAAGAGGGAGCTAGCTTCTGAGTTCGAGATGAAGGACCTAGGACTGATGCACTATTTCCTAGGCTTGGAGGTCTGGCAAAAGCCAGGTGAGATTTTCCTTTCTCAAGGAAAATATGTTGTGAAGTTGTTGGAGAGATTTGGGATGGTGGATTGTCAATCTGTATTGACACCAATAGAACTGAACTTTAAGTTGTGTGGAAGCGTTGTTGGGCCCGAGCTGGGAAATCCCACCGACTATCGACAACTCGTAGGGGCCTTGATGTTCTTAGTGAACTCACGTCCAAATGTATGTTTTGTAGTGAACACTATGAGTCAACATATGGTTGAGCCTCATCATATTCACTGGATTGGTGCCAAGAATCTATTGAGATATCTTCGGGGCACAATCTACCATGGTGATACACTGCGGGAGTATGAGGCTCCTTGGATATACGGATCGATTGGGCAAGCGATTGTGGTGAATCGTAAGAGCACATCGGATGTTTTACTTCCACCTTGGGACCTACTTCGATCTAAGTGGATGAGCGAGAGCAAAATTGGTTTCTTTAGCAGGCAACTGTGAGGCGAATACATTGCAGTATGGCCTGTCTTGTGAAGTTGTTTGGTTGAGAAAGCTCTTCAGTGAGCTATTTGGGCATGTGCTAGATACCACCGTTATCCTTTGTGATAACCAGAGTGGGATTTGTCATTCTAAGAATACCGTGTTCCACGACCAATCCAAGCATATTGATATTAGGTACCACTTTGTCGGGGACATGGTACAACGAGGCATCGTAAGGCTCGGTCACATTGGGACTGATTCAGGTCGCAGATATTCTCACGAAGCCCCTGGGGAAGGTCAAATTCTTAACCTTTCATGAGAAGCTGGGAATCGTGGATAGACCCTATTGCGAGGGTCCCGCTTGAGTTGGACTATGAGCTCTGGGAGCTCCAGGGGGCTTAGGGATAGCATCTTGGAGCTATAAGAAACCACAGGGCTAGGTTCGCCGAACCTTGTTGGTGTGCTACTTCCCCACCGTTATGATATTGAGCTGGTTCACTCTCTCCTTGATCTACGCCCCACATGCATCCTACCCATGGAGTTTTGGACTCATGGGAAGTACCTCTCATTTGGCCAATGAGGTGGGAAATATGGATAGAGACAATAGCATGACCGATGGACGCATCGAGGATTGTCGTACTCTCTATACAGGATGGCACGGTTCAACCTTGATGCGGGATCAAATTACCGGATGAGGTTAACACCTCTCGTGGCTGGGTCGGTAGGAGTGTGTTGTTTTTGACTCACTCTTGTTGTGCGAAAGAAGGCAATTCTAGTTCATGTTACAGTGAGGATGAGGACGAGATGCGGGATGATATATGATAGTACCTTTATGGTATTGTATGACGGTTGCTTGTGTGAATGAGATGGAGTTCTCCCTAGTTGAGAGGGAGTGTTAATTTTGGGCAATTAGGTCCAAACTCCATGTTGCATTGCTCATATGATAATGATGATATTTTTGTTGGATTTCTCTTTCTGAGAGGTGCAAGATTGATCGAAAGATCATCTTGTTTGGATGAGCAAAACTTATATTTTGATTTTATTTTCCACACGTGCAATTTGTCAAGGTTAGCTTGAATTGTAATGTAGGCTCACAAGCCCAACAAATGTGTCACACATCCTCATTGATGGATATAAATTGGAGAGACTTGATGCTCATTTGCTCATCATCTCATTACACACATTCCTCATGTTCTGATTGGTTGATACAGCCTAGAAGAGGCTTCTCTGTCTCCCACGTGTGAATATGGATGCCAAAAATATGGATGATGCAGGAAATGGATAATGAGTACGGATACAGGAAATATGGATGATGCAAAAATGCAGATGATGCAGAATGGATACGAGGAAATATGGATGTGAAATCTGGATGAGGGATCTTGTATGTTCTTGACTGAACCTCAGGGAGGTTGGAAGAGCTGGTTTAACCAACCAAAGTCTTTGATGGCTAGGACATCCTGTTGACTGCTATAACAAACATTTCTCCTATCTTTGCTGGACAAGAAGAATTGTAAATTCTAATTCATTATACTGGCTTGTCTTCTATCGATCTATTATTATGTTCTATCAACATTTACTTTCAATGATTATGTGATTGCTATTCTGAATTGGGCCTATAAGAAAGATTGAAGTAAACTGCTTTAAGCATAGAACATACCATGGTTATCTAAATTTAACAATAATTGTCATTGTACTCATGTCATTATGTATATCTTATGTAACAAGCAAAAGAGGAAAGAAAAATTATTATTTTCAACGCAGTTGGTTGATGCCTTCTTTAAGTTGGTGCTATGCCCCTTCTAAAATAATTTATACTGTTTCTTTCCACCGATTTTGGGATTTTGGTGACTATAGGACCCACGGATTTTTGGTAGGAGCTTATGAAAAAAGGGAGGCCAAAATCGTTTTTGCTGGTGAGCACGGGGGAGCCACATCGCATGGGGAGAAAAAACGTACCATTTCTAGAGGAGGAATTCAAATTGCCAAGGAACGAGGTCTAAAAGCATATTGGAGGGACCCACATGGGAAAGGAAACTCACAAATTATAAATAGAATAAGCTTAGCCACTTTGTGGGTCTTTTGTCAATCTAACTTTCCATTGTTGCTTGAGCTGCTTAGCCGGGTCACACTGCTGTTCAATACCAAGTTGTCTAAGGGGAGAGCTTACCCTTCTTTCTGTGGACTACGAGTGCCAGCCTAGGGAAGTCAAATTGTACCCTGTTGGAGGAGAGTTTGGAGGGATTCAGAGCTATACACTCTTCATTTCTCTTAGCTAGTGCGTTTTCCAAGAGGACGCAAGAGGGGATTATGCTTTGCTCATTTCAACTATTTTCTAGGTGGTGGTTGCCGGGAGAATTTTGGCATAGGAGCTTCAGGGGAAGAGCAGGCTAATTGGTGAGTTTTGGGGCAGGAGGTTGTTGATTGCAGGTCATACGAATTTGAGCCCCTAAGACCTACGGAGTAGCCTTTTTCTGGGCACACGTGGGAGTTGAGGGAAGTATTTTTGGAGCTGGGTTTTGTTGTAAGAAATAAGGAGACTTTGGGGGTATTGATTGTGGGATTTTTCTAGGGAATTTGCAGATAGGCCGTATTTCCCAGTTCTTGGAGGAGGACGTGGTAATTGGGGCCGAATTTCAGGGGTCAGAACCAGACCAAACCCTATCTGGGTTTTGGTGGGTTGTTGAGAGGAGATTGGGGCAAATTTTACAGAATGTTTTGAGCACCAGAGGCGGGGTTTCCAGTAATATCTTTCCAGTAGACAGTGCAATTTTCTGGGGCAGCGCGGGGCATCATTGGAGCAACATGTTCTCCCACTAGGCTTTCTATTTTATCACTTGGGTCTTGTCCAGCTTGCCATTGAGGCAAGCCCAGGTGCACTCCTTCCACATCATTGTACTTTTGCTCCAATTATTTAATAAAATGGCTCTGCTGGATGACATTTATGGAGTTTTTATGGGTGTTCACTGAATTTTCCGAATTTTTGTGTTACATGTACTGTTTTGCTTTGCATATCACTGTTTTTCCTAATTAGGAACATTCACAGAGTGGTATTGGAAACTCGGAATCTTGGCTAAATGTAGGATATTTTTCCTATGAACGAGGAGGATAGGTAGAATGCTACCTATAGAAGGCAGAGCTACTAGAGCAGGGAGAGGGAGTTGGAAGTTACACCTAATATTGAGGCATGTGGGAAGGTTATAGTAGTGGCAAATATGGGGGAGACAAGGAGCAAGGAGGAGGCAACATTTGACAGTCTCTTGAAGGCCCTGAATGACTTAGCCAAGGGGCAGAAAGAGATGTTGGAGGAGCTCAAACAACAGAATAGAGATAAGAGCATCCACTGTGAGTTCCTCTTTAGGGAGACTTTAGGAGCCTCACAATAGTACAACCACACTTCACAAGCTACTCACCCACCAACTTTCAGTGGATGAACCAAATCTACTTTGCCTACATTTTTTCCTTCAACACCCAGTGAGCAGGGTGGACCGGATAATCAGATGCCCATGGGAGATTATTTTCGGGAATGGCAATTCATGGGGGGGGGGGGGGATTTCAAGGCAGCTTTGTCTTTTAGAGACTACTTCTAGCTCAAGAAAAACGAGAGAGGGCAGAGTGGTGGAGGATCTAGCACGCAAAACTCAGAGTTGTAGCGTATCATTCGGAGGATGTTCTTTCCCACATATGTTGGATCCACCAAGTGCACAACCAAAGCTTGGGTGGAGAAGCTGGACACCTATTTCCAGCTCAATTGGATGACCGAAGTGGAAGCCATCAAAATGGCTACCTTGCATTTGGATGGAGAGGTCCACGACTGGTGGTATCATGGTCTGACCACGCTAGGGCATGCCGGTGTGACCTCATATGATGATTTTACATAGAGAGTGGTGGAACACTTTGACAAGAGAGACCCAGAGGCCCATTTCAGAGAGTTGCCCCAACTAAGACAGACTGGCCATTTGGAACATTACATATCTGAGTTCTTGAGGGTCTCAGTCATGGTGCTAGATTTGTCCGATGTTAGGAGGGTGTACACATTTGTGGAGGGTTTACTGGAGCCATTGCATGGGTTGGTGAAGTCACGCAAACCCACTACCTTGTAGGAGACAGTGACTTGTGCCAAAGATTCGCAGGGGGACATCCCCAAGACTCAAGCACCCCTACCTACATGGGCTCCATACCCACAGAAGGGGCATGACACTAGCCCCCCACAGTAGAGAATAGTCCCAGGATGTGGGCAGTTAGATGAGGAGACCAGGAGAGACCTCCGGAGGAGGAAGCTGTGTTTCACCTGTCAGGAGCCTTGGGCACCAGGCCACATATGTTCAGTAGGCAAGGCCTATTACATAGAGGTCTTCGCAAATAGTGAACAGGAGGACGATGTGGAGTTGGAGACAGGAGGGGTTGATAATGAGATGCATGTAGAGGGGACCACCACCACCTGGGGGGGCACCTTTTGCATCTTTTGGGGGAGTCTTAGCTTCATTGCATGGAGTCCCAAAATTTTTGACCCTGAGGACCAGAGGCACAGTGCAGGGACAACGTGTCTCGGTTTTGATAGACAGTGGGGTCACCCTCAACTTCATAGATGCACAGATGGTGCGGAGGAGAGGGATAGCCACAAAGGAGTTCAAGGATTTTTCAGTTCTGGTGCCACAGGATAGAACTATGTAGTGTACCCAATATGCCCCCGCTTTGATATTGACCATGGGGAACTACTCGGTGACAGATCACTTCTTCGTTTTGGATGTACCAGACACCAATGTGGTGATGGGTGTCCAGTGGCTTTATTCCCTTGGCTGAGTCACTACAGATTGGAGGAGATTGGAGATGGAGTTTATGGGGCCAGATGGCAAGTTGGTTGTTCTACGGGGTATACATTCATATCCTCCATAGATGGTTTCAGCACACAGGATGGAGGCTGATTTGAGGCATGGAGACATTGCATGGGTAGTGGAGTTGAGGATTTTGGAGGTTGGGGAACAACAAAAGCCACCTCACCTTGACATATAGGCCATCTTGGACAGGTACCTGGTAGTATTTGGAGACATACCACCAGGGTATCCACTTGATAGGGGATTTGAGCACACCATTGAGTTGGAGCTGGGAGTGCAAGTAGTTATTACCACTTTTATAGGCATCCCAGAGCCTACAAGGACGAGATTGACCGTGCCATCAAGGAATTGCTGGCACTTGGGCACATCAGATCAAGATCTAGTGCATTCGCCTCATCAGTTGTTCTGGTGAAGAAGGGTGAGACTTTATGCTTGTGCATTTATTATAGAGTTCTCAACAAGAAGACCTTGAAGAACTGCTACCCCATCCCGCACATTGATGAGTTGATGGATGAGCTTAGAGGAGCCAAGTACTTCTCTAAGATAGACTTGAGCTCAGGGTATCACCAGATTAGGGTGAGGGATCAGGATATTCCCAAGATGACTTTCAGGTGCCACTTTTGGCATTTTGAGTTTTTGGTTATGCCCTTTGGGTTGACCAACACACTTGCCACTTTTCAGTCGTGAATGAATCATGTATTCCATGGGGAGTTGTGGAAGTTTGTACTAGTGTTCTTTGACAACATTATGTTTTACAACAGGACGTGCGAGGAGCATCTGCAACACCTGGAGGTGGTGTTTCGTATCTTAGAGGAGCAACAATTTTATGCCAAGTTGTCCAAGTGTGAGTTTGGGCTGACAGAGATGCTCTACTTGGGGCACATCATTGGTGCAGATGGAGTAAGGGTTCACAAGGAGAAGATCAAGGCCATTCGGGATTGGCCTGAGCCACAGGATGCGACTGAGTTGAGGGGATTTGTGGGCATATGCACCTACTATAGGAAGTTTGTAAAGGGCTTCTCATAGTTGGTAGCTCCCCTCATGAATCTGACAAAGAAGGGGGCTTTTGTATGGACAAATAGAGCGCAGTTAGCATTTGATCGCCTCAAGGAGGTGATGAGTAGTTGCCTAGTCTTGGCACTCCCGGATTTCACTCAGCCGGTCACTTTGGAGTGCGATGCATTAGGTGAGGGGATTTGCGTAGTACTTTCTCAGGAGGGACACCCCATAGCTTTCAAGATCCGGAAGCTCCTTCCGCATGAGAGGTCGTATTCTATTTACGACAAAGGGATGTTGGCCATCATGCATGCGTTAGCCAAATTCCAGTAGTATCTGGTGGGTAACAAATTCCGGGTGAAGAGTTACCACAATAGTCTTCACCATTTTATGGGGCAACAAAGCCTCAATGACAAGCAACAAAGGTGGGTCAGCAAGGTGCAGGCATACGACTTTGATATTGAGTATGTCAAGGGCAAGCACAACGTGGTAGCAGATGCACTATCCAGGAGGCCTGCGACACTTTTACTCACGAGCATTTGTCATGATTGGAAGGCGCAGTTGTTGGTGGAGTACTCCAAAGATCTGCAGGCATGTGAGATCTTGGAGGGTACACACACAGATGAGCGCTACAGGGTGATGGCTGACGTCATAGACTACAAAGGGTGCATATTTTTGGTGTCGGGATCACAGTTGAGAGAGAGGATTCTCCATGTAGCTCATGAGTCCCCATTATCTGGGCACCAGGGGTTCCGGAAGACATATATGACGGTCAGAGAGAATTTCACATGGAAAGGCCTCAGGATGTACATGAGATATCTTCATAGAGAGTGCCAAAGGGAGCTTGCCAAAGACTCAGAAATTGACCAGCATCCAGTGGAATTGTTTGCAGCCACTTCCCATCCCTGAGGGGAAATGGGAAAGTATCTCCATGGATTTTATCACCGGGCTGGAGCGGCAGAGATTGTATCTATGTGGTGGTGGACCGGTTGACCAAATATGCACATTTCTTTGCCATTCCAGCCCGAGATTTTACGTCACAAGTAGCAGAGTTTTTTTTTCAAGGAGGTCTTTCGCTTGCATGGACTTCCCAAGACCATATTCAGTGACAGAGGCAGTCGTTTCATGAGGGCATTCTAGCAAGAGCTTTTCAGGCTAGTGGGCACTGAGCTCACCTCCAGCACTAGGTACCTGCCACAGACGAACGGCCAAACCGAGAGGGTCAACAAATGGTTGGAGGGCTATCTATGGAACTATGTGACAGGGCAGCAGGGAGCATGGATTTGATGTTTGTATCTGGGCGAGTACTGCTACAACACCACCCACCACATGTCCATTGGTAAGTCGCCTTTCTGTGCTTGGTATGGTTATGATGCTTTATCTTTTGCTGACATTGTATTTGGAGACAGTCAGGCCCCAAAGGCCAAAGATTGGACCCAAGAGAGCCAAGATATCCTCAAGTCTCTCAAGGATAACTTGTTGACAGGCCAGAATCAACATAATATTTATGCGGATAGGCACATGATTGAGAGACAGTTTGAGGAAAGGGACTTGGTCTTCTTGCGGCTAAAACCATATCGTCAATCTACATTGAAGCAAAAGCGGGCCGAGAAGCTACAACCACGTTTCTATGGGCCACACTGTGTGACTAAGAGAGTTGGAGAGGTGGCCTAGGACCTGGAGCTTCCACCAGGGAGCAAGATTCACAACATCTTTCCTGTTTCATGCCTCAAGAAGGTGTTGGGCAAGCAGGTGACAACAACTATAGATTTGCCTCCACTTGATGATTTTGGAACCATAAGCCATTTTGGAGACTAGGGAGAGGAAGCTGAGGAGCAAAACCATCAGGGAGTACTTAGTACGCTGGAGGAGCTTGCCAGATGAGGATGCAACTTGGGAGGGTGAGCACATACTTGAACATCCAACGCTGAAGTTGCTTGGGGACAAGCAACATTTGGGAGGGAAAGACTGTAATGCCCCTTGCTAAAATAATTTACCTTATGTTTCTTTCCACAATTTTGGCATATTTGGTGATTATGGGACCCATGAATTTTTGGGGAAAGACTTAAGAAAAATGGGAGGCCGAAATTGTTTTGCTAGTGGAGCATGGGGGCCACACGCATGGGGAAAATGTACTTGCCTAGGAGCGTTGGAAATATTGTCATTGATGGCAAAGGAGTAGAAAGGAGCAGCACCAGAATTATCATTAAGGACAAAGGAGCAGATCAAGATCAGCTGGAGTATAAAGGAGAAATAAGGAAAAGAAGGCAAAAGTACAGTGGAGGAGTCGAAAAGAGGCAAAGGAGCAACATTATGTAGAAAGGAGCAGCAATGTGCATCAATGTGCAACAAAGACGCAAAGGAGCAAGGAAAAGGAGCAACGTTAGAATCATTATCTAAGGCAAAGGAGTAGAAAGGAGCAACAAAGAGGCAAGGAGCAGCATCAGAATGGTCAGAGAAGACAAAGGAGCAAATCGGGCTGAAATGCGTTCAAAACAGTGCAAGCTGGGTCGAGTCGTGTATTTTCATGTTCAGAATAGTGCGCGTGCAGTTCAACGGGCCGAGTCGGGTAATTTCCAGAAGAAATGCGTGCAAGGGACAAAAGAACAAAACATTCTATGGTGACATGCCTTCCAACATTCTCATGAGTTGTGATAGCATCAGTTTGTTGTATTTATTCATGCAATCTCAATGATTTTCAAAGTGTTACCCCAACAATGCTCATATATCACATGAAGTCTGCAATGCATTCACAATGCTCTTGTAATTTTGAAGTACATATAAAGCAATGCTTATGTGTAACATAAAGCAACAATCACGGTTTATACAAAACAATCAGGAAGCAGTAATACAATGGTGGATTAGGTGTATTCATTCATATACAAAAGGATTCATCAAGTGTGTAATGAATAGATGGAGTGTGTATATTCATTTAATAACAAAAGTATTGAATGAAGGATGCTTATATTGAATTCAAAGAGGAGCAATGCAATGATGGAATCTACACTGAAAACATTTTATAACCCCTTGCCATTGATGTCAAAGGGGGAGGAAAAGCAAGCAGAGGAAGATAGACACTTCTCAGAATGAAAAGGGGAGGAAGTGTTGCCATCAATGCCAAAGGGGGAGACTGTTGGAAATATTGTCATTGATGGCAAAGGAGAAGAAAGGAGCAGCACCAGAATTATCATTAAGGAAAAAGGAGTAGATCAGGATCAGCTGGAGTATAAAGGAGAAATAAGGAAAAGAAGGCAAAAGTACAGTGGAGGAGCAAAAAAGAGGCAAAGGAGTAGCATTATGCAGAAAATAGCAAAGGAGCAACATTTGTAGAAATGAGCAGCAATGCGCAACAAAGAGGCAAAGGAGTAGCATTAGAATCATTATCTAAGGCAAAGGAGCAGAAAGGAGTTGCAAAGAGGCGAGGACCAGCATCAGAATGATCAGAGAAGACAAAGGAGCAAGTCGGGCTAAAATGTGTTCAAAACAGTGCAAGCCGGGTCGAGTTGTGTATTTTCATGTTCAGAACAGTGTGCGTGCAGTTCAACGGGTCGAGTTGGGTAATTTCCAGAAGAAATGCATGCAAAACAATGTTCGGCGGCTTAATCGCATATTGCAATCGCAAGCGGAAGGATGATCGCAAAACCGCAAAAACACAGAAATCACAGAAACTGCGAAGTACGATATGGTGACGTGGCAAGCTGACATGGTAGGTGACGTGGCCCCAAATCCACATATCACAACAAAAGTTTGATGATGTGGTAGTGACGTGGCACCCCCAGTGGGACCCGAACCCTTTATCGCATATTGCAAGTCGCAAAGCTCAGAAGGGATAGTGCTTATGTACCACGTTGAAACGCTGATATGTGAAATGCAAGATGGGCCCAAACGCGATACCTCTAAGAGTTTAATACTAAAGATTTTAAAGTCCGGCGGTATAAGCATTTCCTTAAGAAATCGCATTAGGAGGATGGCTGAGCAATGAATAAACAAATAACAAAGGAAGTTGCCGAAATGCGATAAGAGCCCAGATGCAATACCTCTCAGAGTTTAATACTAAAGATTTTAAAGTCTAGCGTGAGACCCATTCGCATATCGCAAATCGCAAGATCGGAAGGGTGAAGATCATAAGAATAAAGTTGAATCGCCCAAATGCGAAATGCAATACGAGGACCGGACGCGATGGAGTTTCAAAGCTGAAGTCCAAAGGTTTTCAAATCCGGAAGGAAGGCCTTTTTGTGAAGAAATCTCATCAGAAGTAGAAAGGCGAATATAACGAAGAACCACCAATGATTGTCGAAATGCGATAAAGTGATTGGATGCAAAGTTTTTCAAAAGTTAATCGCAAAACATTTAAGGTCTAGGGTTTGTGTAGTTTGCGCCAATTTTATGAAGAAAAGCTGCACGTGGAGATGACTCAGGTAAGTAAAAGAAAGGCCTGAACGCAAGGAAAGGCTCGGGTGGAGAAAAGACCCGACCCCGTGTAGAACAATGATCTATGATATTGCGCTTGTTAAAAAGAAAAGGTTGAACACAACATGAGAGACTTGGGCAAGTGACCCGACTATAGAATAAAGGTTATTGCGGATAGTATAATCACGAAAGTTTGAACACGATAGATGGAATCGAGTAAAGAGACTTGGCAGTACGTGCAGAGGTTGAACGTTGCGGTTATGAGGAGCTAGGCACCATGGGCAAAGTTGGGTGTTGAGACAAGAAGAAGGGTTGCGGGCACGAGAATAGGCAGAGTCAGGAAAAAGACAGTTAGGGTGACATTGTTGGAAACGTGCCAGCTGGGTCGAGTCGGGCAAAAAGGCATTTATGCAGAACTGTTAGAATATAACAGCAGCAAAAAAGACAAATACACAACAAGAAAAGAGCTGAAAGGGCTGAGTGAAATATTGTTTTAACTGTAAATGTATTAATTATTTTTATTGTTTGTGATGCAAAGGCAAGTCTTTGTAGGATAGGCAAAACTCGGATGAGTGTTGTAATGATTATTTTTGATGTGATAACTTGAACTGAAGTGTAAGGAATCGAATGGGTGGAAGGCAGAGGGTCAGGCCTGTTCACTTCGAATTCCTTGTAGAATGCAAACATTCATGTAGTTATCTGTATAAAACATGTAATATTAGTGTGCAAAGAGAGGTTAGAGAGCGGAAGAATTAGGGAGAGTTGATAGAGATGTTATGCACATCAGGAGCTGATATGAAGCAGAAATGAAGGCAGAAAAGGCAACAGTGAAGAAGGAGGATAACAAAGCTGATATCCAGGTAAATCAGCATATGATTTTCATGTTGAGTGAGGGGATTGTAGTCTCCTTTCAAGTTGTAGCTTGATAAAATTGCAGTTGGAGTTAGGTGAGTTAGGAGCCTCCTATAGGTTGTAGCCTGCAGAAAATATTTGGGAGTTGGAGCTTCCTTGCAAGTTGTAGCTTGCAGAATTTGAGGTAGTAGCCTCCTGTAGGTTGGAGCCTACAGAAAATCAGTTGTGAGAGGGAGTTGGAGCTTGCCTTTGCATCACAACAATAATAAGATGTGGTTTTCTCCTTTATGGGTTTCCACTTATATCTGTTGTCTACGTGCTTGATGATTATGTGGTGATGTGATGTTTTAATCTGCTTAATTATTGGTTGTCCACACATTCAGTTTGCTGATTCATTATTTATTATGCTAATAAAATAAAGTAGTTAATGGTTGTAAAGAAAAGAGTTTTA
This sequence comes from Pinus albicaulis, assembly GCA_034641835.2. Taxonomy (NCBI): domain Eukaryota; kingdom Viridiplantae; phylum Streptophyta; class Pinopsida; order Pinales; family Pinaceae; genus Pinus; species Pinus albicaulis. The sequence continues at coordinate 946,141,562 of CM076569.1, forward strand.
ATGTCCATGAATGTACTAAACTGATTCCCCCCCCCCCTCTCAGTTTAGCTAAGGATTAATCCATTGGTATCAGAGCCAGTTCCTTTTGTATCAGTTGAACCACTGGAAGGAGGTCCTTAGTCCCGAAAATGGCAAGCCTAGAAGGAAGCTCTACAAATAAAGGCCCTCTGTTTACTGGCACAAACTATGCTTTTTGGAAAATAAGAATGAGGACATACTTAATGTCTCTTGGAGTAGGAGTTTGCATTGTTGTGGAAGAAAAATATGCACCAAAGGATACAGACACTGAGGAAGAAGCCAAACAAAATTTCATAGCTAATGCAAAAGTGATGAATGCACTCTTGAGCGGTCTAAGTGAGTCAGAATTTATCAAAGTAATGGACAGTAAGACTGCCAAAGAAATCTAGGATACATTAGAAAATATTCATGAGGGAGATACAAAGGTGAAGATGGGCAAACTACAAGCACATAGAACTCAGTTTGAAAACTTAAACATGAATGAAGATGAAGATATAGATGCATTCTTCTTAAGAGTTGCAAAAGTTGTGAATATCATGATAGGGCTAGGAGAAGAAATTAAAGAAAGTGTTGTAGTACAAAAATTATTGGGGTCACTACCACCCAGGTTTAATCGTAAGGTTTCTGCCATAGAAGAAACAACAAATTGGGAAATCTTGACCAGGAACCAATTACTTGGCAACCTAACGACATACGAGATGACACTTCCTAAAGGGAAGTCAAACATGAGGGAGGCTGCCTTTAAAGCAGACAAGTGCATAGAAGAGAAGGAAGGTACATGCTTATGCTCTGATGAAGAAGAAGCCAAATTTGTCAGAAGATTGGATAGAGGCACAGGTAAGTACAAAGGTAAACTTCCATTTAGGTGCTTTAATTGTGGAAGAGTTGGGCACTATGCTTCAAAATGTCCTCATAAGAAAATAGAGAATCAGTCAAAAGGGAAAGAGAAAATAAATTTCAGCAATAGGCAGAAAGGGAACAAATTTAATAGAAGAACACTCTACGCTCAACAAGACAATAGTGCATCTGAGAACTTAGATGAATCCCCCAATGAAGAAGGAACATCATAATTCATTTTGATGGCCAAGGAAGAGTTGGAGGAAGATTTCCTGGAATTTGAAGAAGAAGGTGAGGTAGATCTTGAGGGGGAGTTGGTGGGTGCCCTAAAGGAAATAGATAGACTCAAGCTCAAGACTAGAAAATAGAAGGCAATTCTTCTGAAATATGTAAATGAAGAACCAAACTTTGAAGATTTTATTAAGTTGAAAATTGATCTAGAAGAAGCAAGGAAAGTAGAATACATTTTGTTGCAACAAATAAGAGAGAAAAGTTAGGAATGTGGGAGATTGGAAGAAGAGGTGGTGAGTCTGAGGAAGAAATTGGAAAAGGATCAAACTGAATTAACAATGAACATTCAACAGTTAAAAGGTGTTGAACAATTGGACATGATATTAAATGTACAAAGATCTCCTCTTGTAAAGGCTGGGATAGGATATGAGGGAGAATCCAGCAATTCGAAGGCAGAGGATAAGAAAACTATCACTTTTGTAAAAGCTGTCATAGGAGACAATGATAATTCTCATCAAGCTGAGAACAAAATGGGCAACACTTCAACATCAGATGAACATCTGCAAAGAAACACTAATGTGAAAAACCAGGAGACAAAAGGAGCAAACAATCAAACAACAAATGAAACATTTATCCGCATATATATTTCTTCTATGGGTATTGCTACCGCTGTAAGAAATTTGGACATAAAGCCATGAACTGTAGAGCTTGTGTAAAAAGATTTGATTTTGGGAATTCAAAAAGAATTAAGGATAATAATGGATTCACACATGCATATACTCCTCTCCATAACTCTATCAAATGTTTTTATTGTCACAAGATTGGACATAAGTCATACGAATGTCATCTTAGGGACAATAAACCTTCATCTCAAAATAACTATAGAACAAACGGATGCATGCAATGGAGAAAGAAGATTAATAAGCATGATCTAGTTTTATATTCTCAGGATCAAAACAGTCAATGGTATGTGGACAGTGGCTGCTCTAGACATACGATCGGAGACATAAGCAAGTTTGTAACCTTGGATGAAAAGAAATTTGGTAATGTCACATTCGGTAATGATAAAGTAGGGAGAATTAAAGGAAAATGAACAGTTATTTTGAATAATGGAAGAGGAAAGGCTCAAGATGTATTGTTTGTAGATGGTCTAAAACACAATCTGCTTAGTGTAAGTCAAATGTGCGACAAAGGTTGTGAGGTCCTCTTCAGAGCTCAAGATTGCGAAGTCAGGTCAATCACTACAGGAAAAACTTTGGTTAAGGGGGTTCGAACAGAGAGTAAAGTATATATCATGAAAGATGAGAGTGAAGGGTGCTACATCAGCAAACGTGATGAATCTTGGTTATGGCATAGAAGATTGGGACATCTCAATTTTGACCACATCATTAAACTGAGCAAAAAGAAAGCTGTCAGAGATTTTCCTGCAATAAAGAAGCCACCAAATACCATATGCAAGTCCTGCCAATTAGGTAAACAAATTCGCACATCATTCAAAGCCAAAGACCAACTGTCTATTAGTAAACCTCTTCAGCGTGTACACATGGACCTATTCGGACCTTCGATAACAAATGCACCAGGTGGAGAATCGTATTTCATGTTGATAATCGATGATTTTTCCAGAATAACATGGGTGGCATTTCTCAGATACAAATCTGAAGCGTTTGAGAAATTTAAGATATTCAAGGCATTGGCAGAAAATCAAACTGGATATAAACTAAAATGTGTCAGATCAGACAGAGGAGGTGAATTCACAGGTGATGAGTTTGCGGACCTGTACAATGAATGTGTGATAAAGCAACAGTTTACTGTTGCAAATAGACCTCAATATAATGGAGTGGCAGAGAGGCAAAACAGGTTTGTACAGCAGATTGCCAGAGCCATGATGCATGAAAGAAACATTCCCCAAACCTGCTGGGCAAAAGCAGTACACACAACTGTTCATATTCTCAACAAAGCTCATCTCAGACCAAATTGTGACAAGACTCCATATGAATTGTGGCATGGGAAATTAGGGAGGCCCTTGAAATCGAAAAGAGACCAGTCAACCTTAACAGGGATGATGAGTGGAGTGTGTGTAGATGCTGGATCCCTGCCTTTCATTATTAGTTATTGGGTTTCTTCCCTTCTGTTTTTTCCTCGGTTTGTCTTTTCCTCTCCTCTCATCCCGTTTTCCTTTTTTTTTTCGTTTTTGATTCCTTATTATTGTTATTTATCTATTTATTCATTTATTCTATATTATTTAGTTACTTATTATTTATTTATTTATCATTATTAATTTGATTATTTATTTTTAATTACATTTTCATTATTTTATTTTATTTTTTAATTTTTAATTTTTATTTATTTTTATTTAATTAATTAATTATTTAATTTATCTATTAAAAAAACAATAATAATAAAAAATTAAAAAAATAAAAATAAAAATTTAGTTTCAAATACTGTATTGAATTTCATTCAATTGAATTACATTCAAATAATATATATCTATTTATTTTTAATTTAGTTTATTATTATTATTTTTATTTTTTTTAAGAAATTAAATAAAATAATAATAATAATAATTATACGACTGTTATTATATATTTTTATTTTTTATATTTTTTATAGTCAAACTAGCCGTTATTCTACAACAACTAATTGGAGCTTTATTATCTATTTAAGCTGAGTCCTAGATCAGATTTCTCATCTTGCCCTGATGATGAACCACACTAGCTGGTTCGAAACGCGTCAACACAAATTTCTCGAATGTGATTTTCACCGAAAGATTTGATACATAATTTATGGATCACAGAAGCCAAATTACTAATATCAATTAAGCACTTTAGAGTCTTTGGCAGCAAATGTTTCATAAAGAATAATGATGAAAAATTGGGGAAGTATGATGCAAGAGCTAATGAAGGAATATTTTTGGGATATGCATCAAAGAGTAAGGGTTACAGGTGCTACAATAAAACACTGCATAAAATTGTGAAAAGCATTGATGTGAGATTCGATGAAGAACTACTAGACAAAACCAGAAGTACAAACTGTGTCAATCCTCCAGATCATCATCAGGATGAGAATCAAGAAAATAAAAAAAAGAATGAGACAACAAAAGATACAAAAAAAAATTCAAAAGGACCCTCGAGACACTCAAAAGAACCATCCAAAAGATCAAATCATTGGAGACAAGAGTGCAAGGGTCCAAACAAGAAGACAACTAGCTGAATAGACCGAGGAAGTGTATCTAGTCATGCTGTCACAGATAGAACCGAAGAATTTTGATGAAGCCAACAAAGACAAAAATTGGATAAATGTTATGAACGAAGAATTAGACTAGATTGAGAAGAACAAGACCTGGAAGTTAATACCAAGCCTTGTTGGGAAAAATGTCATTGGCACAAAGTGGATATTCAAGAATAAGATGAATGAACAAGGTCAGGTAATCAGAAATAAAGCCAGACTTGTATGTAAGGGATACTCTCAAATCGAAGGACTTGACTATGATGAAACTTTTTCCCTCGTAGCAAGAATGGAAGCAATTAGAATGTTTCTGGCTTTTGCATGCTATCATGATTTCAAGGCATATCAAATGGATGTGAAGTCTACCTTCTTAAATGGAGATCTAGAGGAAGAAGTCTACATGGAACAACTTGAAGGTTTTTCCTTAGCAGATAAGCACAACTATGTTTGCATATTAAAGAAAGCCCTATATGGTCTCAAACAAGCACCACGTGCGTGGTATTCTGGGATGGACAAGTATTTTCAAAAACAAGGATTCAAGAAGGGAGGAGTAGACAACAATCTGTATATAAAGGCTGATGAAAATGAACTTTTAATTCTAGTGGTATATGTAGATGACATCATGTTTGGCAAAAACAAGGATGAGTTAGTAAACGGATTTGCAGAAGAGATGAAGTCAGAATTTGAGATGTCTATGATTGGAGAGGTTACCTTCTACCTAGGACTTCAAATTCTATAGAAGAACAAAGGCATATTCATTTCACAATAAAAATACTTAAGAGACATGTTAAAAAGATTTCAAATGGAAGACTACAAACTTGTGTCAACTCTCATGATCATTGGATGCAAGTTATGTGCTGATGATGGATCTGCAGATGTAGATCAAAGACTTTACAGATCTATGATAGAAAGTCTGCTATACCTAATAGCCTCTAGACCAGACATTATGTTGGCAGTAGGACTTGTGGCAAGATATCAAGCAGCACCAAAACAAAATCACTTGCTAGCAGTCAAGAGGATATTTAGATACCTGCAAGGAACTGCACATTATGGTCTATGGTATCCGAAAGGAAAAGATTTCACATTGACAGCATATATAGATGCAGATTGGGCCAACTTTGTGGATGACAAGAAAAACACAAGTGGAGGTGCATTTTATTTGGGAGAAAGTCTGGTGGCATGGTTAAGCAAGAAGCAAACATATGTCTCTCTATCTACAACAGAAGCGGAATACATAGCAGCAACAACTTATTGCACACAAGTGATGTGGATGAAACAAACTCTTCAAGACATGACGGTAAGTATCACTGAACCTATTTATATCAAATGTGACAATACAAGTGCAATATGCATATCCAAAAATCCTGTGCTTCATTCGAAAACCAAGCACATCCCAATAAAGTACCACTTCCTCAGAGAACAAGTAGCAGAGAAAATAGTAAAGATGGAATATGCCCCAACAAGAGAACAGACAACAGACATATTTACAAAACCTCTTGCTAGAGAACCATTCGAATATCTAAGAGACAAACTGGGGATAGTGTCTGCAAATGATACTCTCTGATATGATCCAAAAAAAAAAAAGATGAAAAAATGCACCAATGAAGGCTGCAATATCAGGAACAGACATCCAGCCAGGGTTAGACAAGAAGCAACTTCTTAGGGGGAGAATAGCCCATAAAAGTTGTCAAGAAGAGCTCGAAGAGCTCGAGCTATGGAGCTGGTAAAGATCTACAGAGGATGATTACATTGTGTGTCTCTCGGCAAGTGTTAATAATGTAACAAAATTATTTTAAGAAGGATGAATAAGAAAATTGTTATTATCAGTATATCATTACAAATATTCATCAATTGGTATTTGGAGCAGTCTTCCTATCAGTAGAATACCAAGTGTTATTTTTGGAGCAGTGTTATGGTACAGGTCCCCAATATTGGAGTATTATAGCATACATCATGGTGTTGGTATGGAAAAAATACATCAAGGAGAATGTCGAGTTGCATTATCAAAGCATGGAAAGGTCATTAAAAGTGCCAAAAGATCATTATCTTGTTTGCATTTGAAGTATTATATTAAACATTGAAGCAAAATATATTCTTGGATAGAATTACAGTCTTCCTCAAGTCAGTATTGATATCTTCAAGGCCTCTTTCTTAAGATCATTCATAAAGCTGTAGTATGATGGGCTAGTTGTGTTAATCTTACTATTGAAGTTCAAGAGTCTATTATTGATTCATCTGAAGCTTACTTTAGCAGAAAGGAATTGTTGATATTTCACTAGTGCACAGAGTTTCATCACGCAGCAAGGGACAAAAGAACAGAACATTCTATGGTGACATTCCTTCCAGCATTCTCATGAGTTGTGATAGCATCAATTTGTTGTATATATTCATGCAATCTCAATGATTTTCAAAGTGTTACCCCAACAATGCTCATATATCACATGAAGTCTACAATGCATTCACAATGCTCTTTTAATTTTGAAGTACATATAAAGCAATGCTTATGTGTAACATAAAGCAACAGTCACGGTTTATACAGAACAATCAGGAAGCAGTAATACAATGGTGGATTAGGTGTATTCATTCAAATACAAAAGGATTCATCAAGTGTGTAATGAATAGATGGAGTGTGTATATTCATTTAATAACAAAAGAACTGAATGAAGGATGCTTATACTGAACTCAAAGAGAAGCAATGCAATGATGGAATCGACACTAAAAACATTGTATAACCCTTTGCCATTGATGTCAAAGGGGGAGGAAAAGCAAGCAAAGGAAGATAGACACTTCTTAGAATGAAAGGGGGAGGAAGTGTTGGAGGAAGTGTTGCCATCAATGCCAAAGGGTGGGACTGTTGGAAATATTGTCATTGATGGCAAAGGAGAAGAAAGGAGCAGCACCAAAATTATCATTAAGGACAAAGGAGTAGATCAGGATCAATTGGAGTATAAAGGAGAAATAAGGAAAAGAAGACAAAAGTACAGTGGAAGAGCAGAAAAGAGGCAAAGGAGAAGCATTATGCAGAAAAGAGAAAAGGAGCAACATTATGCAGAAAGGAGCAGCGATGCACAACAAAGAGGCAAAGGAGCAACATTAGAATCATTATCCAAGGCAAAGGAGCAGAAAGGAGTAGCAAAGAGGCAAGGAGCAACATCAGAATGATTAGAGAAGACAAAGGAGCAAGTCGGGCTGAAATGCGTTCAGAACAGTGCAAGCCGGGTTGAGTCGTGTATTTTCACGTTCAGAACAGTGCGCGTGCAGTTCAACGGGTCGAGTCGGGTAATTTCCAGAATAAATGCGTGCATAACAGTGTTCGGCGACTTAATTGCATATTGCAATCACAAGCTAAAGGATGATCGCAAAAACCACAGAAACACAGAAATCACAGAAACTACAAAGTGCGATATGGTGACGTGGCTAGATGATGTGGCGGTGACGTAGGCAATGACGTGGCCCCGACCCCACAGATTGCAACACAAGTTTGATGATGTGGCAAGGTGATATCGCATGATGACGTGGCAATGACGTGGCACCCCCGGTGGGACCCAAACCCTTTATCGCATATCGCAAGTTGCAAAGCTCAGAAGGGATAGTGCTTATGTACCACGTTGAAATGCCGATATGCGAAATGCAAGATGGGCCCGAACGTGATACCTCTCAGAGTTTAATACTAAAGATTTTAAAGTCCGACGGTATAAGAATTTCCTTAAGAAATCGCATCGGGAGGATGGTTGAGCAAATGAATAAACAAATAACAAATGAAGTTGCCGAAATTTGATAATGCCCAGACACGATACCTCTCAGAGTTTAATACTAAAGATTTTAAAGTGCAGCGTGAGAACCATTTGCATATCGCAAATCGCAAGATTGGAAGGGTGAAAATCATAAGAACAAGGTTGAATCGCTAAAATGCGAAATGCAATACGAGGACTGGACGCGATGGAGTTTCAAAGCTGAAGTCTAAAGCTTTTCAAATCTGGAAGGCCTTTTTGTTAAGAAATCGCATCGGATTGTTGAACCCTTAGTTAAACTGAGAGGGGGGGGGGTGAATCAGTTTAATGCAGTCATGTTCTTATTAAACTTTCTTTTATACTCATTCACATCATCATTTTGTGATCAACTTAATATACAATGGAACAACAATCTTAATAAATGAGTAGTAGGTATTAAGCAGAATAAATACAGAGTATCAACACATAATCATCATGCATATAGACAACAGATAGAAGTGGAAACCCATAAGGGAGAAAACCACATCTTATTATTGTTGTGATGCAAAGGTAATCTCCAACTCCCTCTCACCACTGGTTTTCTGTAGGCTCCAACTTACAGGAGGCACCTACCTCAATTTTGCAAGCTACAACTTGCAAGGAAACTCCAACTCCCATCTATTTTCTGCAAGCTACAACCTACTGGAGGCTCCTACCTCAGCCAGCTACAACTGACATCTATCAAGCTACAACTAACATCTATACACCAACTTCCTCACTCTTTCAAAAAAAAAAAAAACCACATGCTGATTTACCTGGATATCTGCTCTGTTTTGTTCCTTTTTCACTGCTGTCCACCAGCCTTCATATCTGCCTTATATCATCTCTGAATCTTCACAGCTTCTCTATCTGCTCCTCCTTCTTCTTACCCTCTCTGCCTCATTTCTCCATTCTCTCACCTCTCAATGTATATGTTTGTAATATTATTTATAGAGATTACCTCATGACTATTAGCATTCCTCAGGGAATTCGAAATGAACAACCATGACTCTTTGACTTCTGCCTTCTCATTTCTTTGTCCAGCTCATTCAGAGGAATATAGCAGTATATACATATTTCAGTATTTCAGTGGAGTGTTGTTTTGCCTTCGGAGACTTGCCATTGCATCACAAACAATATAAAAAATAAATAAAACTTTACATTTTCAGTTACAATAAGTATTTCAATTCAACCCATTCAGTTCTTGGCTCGCTGTGCGTTTGTCTTTTCTGTTGCTGTAATGTAATAGTTCTGCATACTCTCCTGCTTTCTATGCATGTACCCCTGTTTTTTTTCCCAAATCTGGTAATTAATGCTGAAGCTTTTCCATCAAAGATTAAAATCTCTGTTATAGCTCAATAATGCAATTTCATTTAATTGGAAATGCTCAAATTGGCAAACTCAGTTTCGGAAGCCCACCTTTAATACACTATGAAAAAGCAATCAACACAGTTTCAACCCACCAACTCTAATGTGGAAGTAGCTCTTCATCTTATGCGCTATGGTCAAAAATCCACTTTATGAATTGTCGAATCAACTATTCGAATATTTCAACTTTGACCAAGTTTACAAACTTCATTTTATGAAGTTGTTCCTCCTAAAATCGTTTTCGGTCTTAACCAAGCTTTGAAACCTTCTTATCATTTTCAATCTGAGTATAAAGGAACATTATAACAGGCCACGTTATATTTCACATGCTGACTTCAAACTCTGTTTTAAAACCCTCAAAGTAAACCTTTGGTCACGGCATTCCAATCCATCATATATATTATATGATCCTTATTAAATGTGCTCACGGAACATGTCATAAATCTTCGACTTTGGATTTAAATCATTTGATCAAATGCATCAACGCATATATGAATAATGTTTATATGCGTGCCCCTTCAAATAACTTCATGAAAATCGAATCAATATTCAAACCTTTCATTAAACCAAGGTATAAACTTCATTTAATGGTTGAGCCAATCAATATAATATTAAAGCTCTCGGCCTTAGCTCTATTATCATATTTATTTAAATTCCCATCCTACAGCAATTAAAACTTACCAAAGTTCGACTTTGGTTTAAGCAACGTGCCCATGCATATGGATGTTAATCAACCAAACATCAAATCTTCACGGCATTAATTAAAATGTCAGCGCCAACATAAAATAACATTCGGGGCCCACAATATCGTTAACTTACCTAGCCTTAATCTCCACGCAACTCCACTTGTGATCCAACGGTGGTCGCAACACATCAACCCACCATGCGAAATCCAATAGATATCGCAAAAGTTTTAACCTCGTGACTTAACACACAAAAATAATGCGAAATTCATGGTTTTAAAATATCACTTCAAGACGCGTCAAACGCTGGAATATATCACATTTTTTTTTCTTGATACCACTTATCGTTTAAAACTTATGCGAAAACCATAAATGGTTTTCGATTTCCGCCTTCACGGTTTTGCTGTTCAATTGCTCAAGGTTCTGTCATTCTACTGTTCTACTCACATCAATTCTTCGCAAGTTAATTCTGCTCCGTCCTTTAACTTCGTACTCAACAACACCATTTCTTCTTCCTATCGGTTTTTAACTCCGCATAAATAATTCATGGTTCCGCCTCTTTTGTATTACTTCTGCGCCATCGAATTTACATTCGACTTCATGAATTCACTTCATCATCGATTTATAATGCTGCACAATCGAATCTCCAATCGATTGCCTACACTCTGTGCCTCCGGTTCATGCCAAACATTTGCTTCAAAACCATATGCCAATTAAACCCTTAACTTATAATCAGGTTCCTCAAATACGACTTCCAAAACCAGATACGCTGCTTCTACACATTCAAAATCCCACTAAGGTTTCACCAAACCTTCCAGCATTCCCGAACTTAGGGATCACTCCTTATTTCGGAACCTTTCTGCGTACTCACTTCTCAAACAAAACTCTGGTTGTCCTATTCTACTCCTGTCTGCAGATCTGCTACTTCTGCTTCTTTGCTTCTTTGAATGATAGTCCAAGTGTTGCTCCTTTCTTCTCCTTTGCCATCAATGACAATATTTCCAACAGTGTCCCCCTTTGGCATTGATGGCAATACTTTAATACTCTTCTTTTGCTTGATTTTCCTTCCCCTTTGACATCAATGGCAAAGGGTTGCACATTTCCTAGTGTGGTTTCCAAATCTTGTCCATAATACTTTGATCTTGAGGACCTGTTCCATTCACTGCTTACTAGCTCTGGCTTTTTTGTGACAATATTTGTTGACTGATCTCCCCCTGGAATGATGCTTTCTTTTCTGATCTCCCCTTGGAATGATGCTTTCTTTTCATGTCAGAGAGTAACATCTGCAGACACTACCCCTAGTTTGTTTCTTAGATATTCAAATGGCTCTTTAGCAAGAGGTTTTGTGAATATGTCTGCTGTTTGTTCCTTTGTTGGTACATATTCCAACTTCACTACTTTCTGTGCTACTTGTTCTCTGAGGAAATGGTACTTAATTGGGATGTGCTTTGTTTTTGAATGAAATACAGGATTTTTTGATATACTTATTGCACTTGTATTGTCACATTTGATAGAAATAGGTTCATCAATGCTTACTTTCATGTTTTGGAGAGTTTGTTTCATTCACATTATTTGTGTGCAACATGATGCTGCTGCTATGTATTCTTCTTCTGCTATAGATAGAGAGATAGAAGTTTGCTTCTTGCTTAGCCATGCCACTAGAATTTTTCCCAAATAAAATGCACCTCCACTTGTGCTTTTCCTGTCATCCATGCAGCTGGCCCAATCTGCATCTGTATATGTCGTCAAAGTGATGCTTTTGCTTTTTGGATACCATAGCCCATAATGTGCAGTTCCTTTGTAGATATCTGAATATTCTCTTGATTGCTAGTAAGTGATTTTGTTTTGGTGTTGCTTGATATCTTGCCACAAGTCCTACTGCCAACATAATGTTTGGTCTAGAAGCTGTTAGGTATAGCAGACTTCCTATCATGGATCTATAAAGTTTTTGATCTACATCTGTTGATCCATCATTAGCACATAGTTTGCATCCAGTGATCATGGGAGTTGACACAGGTTTGCAGTCTTCCATTTGGAACCTTTTCAACATCTCTCTTAAGTATTTTTCTTGTGAGATGAATGTTCCTATGTTCTTTTGTTGAATTTGAAGTCCTAAATAGAAGGTGAGCTCTCAAATCATAGACATCTCAAATTCTGATTTCATTTCTTCAGCAAATTCTTTTGTTAACTTCTCTTTGTTGCTACCAAACATGATGTCATCTACATATACTACAACAATTAGGAGTTCATTTTCATTAGCCTTTATGTACAAATTGTTGTCTACTCCTCCTTTCTTAAAACCTTGTTTTTGCAAGTATTTGTCCAACCTTGAATACCATGCACGAGGAGCTTGTTTCAGCCCATATAAGGCTTTCTTTAATCTGCACACATAGTCTTGTTTATCTGTTAAGGAGAATCCTTCAGGTTGTTCCATGTAGACTTCTTCCTCTAGATCTCCATTCAGGAAGGCAGACTTCACATCCATTTGATATACCTTGAAATCATGATAACATGCAAAGGCCAAAAACATTCTGATTGCTTCCATTCTGGCTACAGGGGCAAAGGTTTCATCATAATCAAGACCTTCAATTCGTGAATATCCCTTGCATACAAGTCTGGCTTTATTTCTGATTACCTGCCCTTGTTCATTCCTCTTATTCTTGAATATCCATTTTGTGCCAATGACATTTTTCCCAGTGGGTCTTGGAATTAATTCCCAGGTATTGTTCTTCTCAATTTGGTCCAGTTCTTCATTCATAGCATTTACCCAATATTTGTCTTTGCTGGCTTCTTCAAACTTCTTTGGCTCTATTTGTGATAACATGGCTAGGTATACTTCTTCTCTCTGTTCAGCTAACTGTCTTCTAGTATGGAGTCCAACACTCTTGTCCCCAATGATTTGATCTTCTGGATGATTCTTTTGAGTGTGTCTTGAGGGATCTTTTGAGTTTAATTCAATATCTTCTGTTGTCTTGCTCAGTTCATCATTATCTTGGGTCTCTTCTTTATGATCTTCAGGAGGATTGCTACATCTTGTAATTCTTGTTCTGTTTGGTAGATATTCATCAAATCTTACATCAATGCTTTCCACAATTTTGTGTAGTGTTTTGTTATAGCACCTGTAACCCTTACTCTTGGATGCATATCCTAAAAATATTCCTTCATCAGCTCTTGCATCAAACTTCCCCAGTTTTTCATCATTAATTTTTATGAAACACTTGCTTCCAAAGACTCTAAAGTGCTTGATTAATGCTGGTTTACCATGCCATAATTCGTAAGGAGTCTTGTCACAGTTTGGTCTTAAATGAGCTTTGTTAAGAATGTGAACAACTGTGTGTACTGCTTCTGCCCAGAAGGTTTGGGGAATGTTACTTTCTTGCATTAGTGCTCTGGCAATCTGTTGTACTGACTTGTTTTGTCTCTCTGCCACTCCATTCTGTTGAGGTGTACCTACAATTGTAAACTGTTGTTTTATCCCATGCTCATTGCATAGGTCTGCAAAATCATAGTCTATGAATTCACCTCCTCTGTCTGATCTGATGCACTTTAGCTTGCATCCTGTTTGATTTTCTGCCAATGCCTTGAATATCTTGAATTTCTCAAGTGCTTCAGATTTATATTTGAGAAATGCAACCCACGTCATTCTAGAAAAATCATCTATTATCAGCATGAAATAAGATTCTCCGCTTGGTGCTTTAGTTCTTGAAGGTCCACACAGGTCCATGTGAACAAGCTGAAGAGGTCTACTTGTAGATAGTTTCTCTTTGGTCTTGAAATATGTGTGGGTCTGCTTGCCTAGTTGGCAGGATATACATATGGTATTTGAAGGCTTATTTATTGCTGGCATATCTCTGACTGCGTTTTTCTTGCTCAGACTGATGATGTGGTCAAAGTTAAGGTGTCCCAATCTTCTATGCCATAACCATGATTCATCAAGTTTGCTTAGGTGGCATGCTTCATTCTCTTCTTTCACTATATAGACATTACTTTCTGTTCGAATACCTTTGATCAAGGTCTTTCCTGTGGTGCTTGATCTTACTTCACAGTCTTGTGCTCTAAACAGGACTTCACAGCCTTTGTCACACATTTGACTGACACTTAGCAAATTCGCTTTCAGTCCATCCACAAATAGTACATCTTGGGCCTTTCCTCTTCCATTATCCAGACTGACTGAGCCTTTTCCTTTGATTTTCCCTGCTTTATCATTACCGAATGTTACATTCCCAGATTTCTTTTCATCAAAGGTTACAAACTTGCTTCGATCTCCAGTCATATGCTTTGAGCATCCACTGTCCAAATACCATTGGTTTTTCTGATCTTGAGCTATTAGAGCCAGGTCACACTTATTCAACTTATTTTTCCACTGCATGCATCCTTTTGTTTGGTACCTTTCCTGAGAGGATGGACCACCTTCTCTGAGAGGAAATTTGTGACACTTGGGCCCGATTTGATGGCAGTCAAAGCATTTGATTATGTTTCTGAATGAATTATGTACACGAGTGAATTCTCCATTGTTCATCCATCTCCTTGAGTTTCCATACATCGGTCTTTTTCCATTCGTTCTGCACTCCTTGGCTTTATGGCCGAACTCCTTACAGTAAAAACAATACCCATAAAAACAATTAGCGTACCTGATGAAGGGTTGTCTTCTCCATTTGTTTGCTTGAGGTAGTCTTTTCACTTTTTGCATCCTTTGCTGGTTGGAATCGATTCTCCTTTTATGACAGTATGCAGCAATATGTCCCAGTTTTTGGCAGGCATAACAAGTGACATTTTTCATAGGGGGGGAGAATCTCCTTTGATAGCTTCCAAATTTGATATATTCAGGAGTATATGAGCCTTTTTCAGTTGACTGTTTATTTATTTCGTTCTTTGTCATTTGAGGTTCCTTCTTGTTTCTGTTTACTTCATTGCAGGCTTCTACTTCTGTAGGAACTTTCTGAGCCGCTTCATTATCCTTAACAGCTTTTACAAAAATGATATTCCTGTTATCTTTTTCTTTACTTGTTTCTCCTTCATAGCCTATCCCAGTTTTTATCAGAGGAGATCTTTGAGCATCTAGTATTTTATTCAACTTATCAGAGCTTGTCATTTGAGGAGTGTTTATTGACAATTTCCTTTGGGTGTTTTCTAATTTCTTCCTCAAGCATACTACTTCTTCTTCCAATTTCTCTTGCTTGTGAATTTTATCCTCAATTTGCTTAAGTAGAGTGTCTTCTACCTTCTTGGCTTCTTCAAGCTCTACTTTCAACTGAATGAAGTCTTCTGAATTTTTTTCTTCTCTTACATATTTGAGGAGAATGTCTTTCTGTTTTCTACACTTTAGTTTAAGTCTGTCTATTTCCTCGAGGGCACTTCTTAGCTCCCCCTCAAGATCAACTTCACCTTCTTCCTCATCTTCTAGAAGGAATCCTTCAAGCTCTTCCTTGGCCATCAATACAAATTCAGAGGTTCCTTCTTCATTTGAGGTTTCATCTGAGTTTTCAGATGCACTGCTATCTTGCTGAGCATAAAATAATTTTCTCCTGTATCTATTCCCTTTCTGCCAGTTCTTTGATATGGTTTTCTCTGTCTCTTGAGTCTGATTCTTTGTCTTCTTATGAGGACACTTAGATGTGTAGTGTCCAACTCTTCCACAGTTAAAGCATTTAAATGGAAGTTCACCTTTATACTTGCCTGAGCGTCTATCCAATCTTCTGATAAATTTGGCCTCTTCTTCATCAGAGCAGGAGCATGTATCTTCCTTTTCTTCTTTGTTCTTCTCTGTCTTAAAGGCTGCCTCCCTCACATTTGACTTCCTCTGTGGCAGTCTCATCTCATAGGCTGTTAAGTTTCCAAGTAATTGGTTCATGGTCAAAGTTTCCCAATCAACTGTTTCTTCTATGGCAGAAACCTTGGGGTTAAAGTTGGATGGTAAAGATCTTAGAATCTTTTGAACAATTACACATTCTTTTATGGTTTCTCCTAGAGCTTTCATGTTATTCAGAATTTCTGCAACCCTTAAGAAGAAGCTGGCAATGTCTTCATCATCATTCATTTTTATATTTTCAAACTGAGCTCTATAGACTTGTAGTTTGGCTATCTTCACCTTTTTGTCTCCCTCATGGATGCTTTCTAATGATCCCATATTTCTTTGGCAGTCTTGTTGTGCATTACTTTGATAAATTCTGCCTCACATAGTCCACTTAAGAGTGCATTCATGGCTTTGGCATTAGCCACAAAATCTTGTTTAGCTTATTTCTTTGTGTCAGAATCCTTTGGGGCATATCCCACCTCCACAGCAGCCCAAACTTCTATTCCTAGAGACATTATGTACGTCCTCATTCTTATTTTCCAAAAGGCATAATTTGTACCAGTGAACAAAGGGGCTTTATTTGTTGAGCATCCTTCTAGACTAGCCATCCTGGGGACCTAGGATCTCCTTCCAATTGTTAAACTGATACAGAAGGGACCCGCTCTGATACCAATTGTTGAACCCTTGGTTAAACTGAGGGGGGGGGGTGAATCATTAAACTTTCTTTTATACTCATTCACATCATCATTTTGTGATCAACTTAATATACAATGGAACAACAATCTTAATAAATGAGCAGTAGGTATTAAGCAGAATAAATACAGAGTATCAACACATAATCATCATGCATATAGACAACAGATATAAGTGGAAACCCATAACGGAGAAAACCACATCTTATTATTGTTGTGATGCAAAGGCAAGCTCCAACTCCCTTTCACCACTGATTTTCTGTAGGCTCCAACTTACAGGAGGCACCTACCTCAATTCTGCAAGCTACAATTTGCAAGGAAACTCCAACTCCCATCTATTTTCTGCAGGCTACAACCTACAGGAGGCTCCTACCTCAGCCAGCTACAAATGACATCTATTAAGCTACAATGTGATATGGAAGCACCAACTTCCTCACTCTTTCAAAAAAAAAAAAAACACATGCTGATTTACCTGGATATTTGCTCTATTCTGTTCCTTTTTCACTGCTGTCCACCAGCCTTCATATCTGCCTTATATCATCTCTGAATCTTCATAGCTTCTCTATCTGCTCCTCCTTATTCTTACCCTCTCTGCCTCATTTCTCCATTCTCTCACCTCTCTATGTATATGTTTGTAATATTATTTATAGAGATTACCTCATGACTGTTAGCATTCCTCAGGGAATTCGAAATGAACAACCATGACTCTTTGACTTCCGCCTTCTCATTTCTTTGTCCAGCTCATTCATATGAATATAGCAGTATATACATATTTCAGTATTTCAGTGGAGTGTTGTTTTGCCTTCGGAGACTTGCCATTGCATCACAAACAATATAAAAAATAAATAAAACTTTACATTTTCAGTTACAATAAGTATTTCAATTCAAACCATTCAGTTCATGGCTCGCTGTGCATTTGTCTTTTCTGCTGCTGTAATGTAACAGTTCTGCATACTCTCCTGCTTTCTATGCATGTACCCCTATTTTTTTCCCAAATCTGGTAGTTTAAATTAATGCTAAAGCTTTTCCATCAAAGATTAAAATCTCTGTTATAACTCAATAATGCAATTTCATTTAATTGGAAATGCTCAAATTGGCAAACTCAGTTTCGGAAGCCCACCTTTAATACACTATGAAAAAGCAATCAACACAGTTTCAACCCACCAACTCTAATGTGGAAGTAGCTCTTCATCTTATGCGCTATGGTCAAAAATCCACTTTATGAATTGTCGAATCAACTATTCGAATATTTCAACTTTGACCAAGTTTACAAACTTCATATTATGAAGTTGTTCCTCCTAAAATCGTTTTCGGTCTTAACCAAGATTTGAAACCTTCTTATCATTTTCAATCTGAGTATAAAGGAACATTATAACGGTGTAATATCCCTGTTTAGGGCAGCCGTGTTGAGGGTGAGACCTGCCACGTGTCCGAGGTCTGCGAGGCTGTTTAGCTACCGCCCTCGAGATGCTCCGGTGGGCTGTTGAGCTCACCCTTAACACCCTGGGATGCCACCCTCACTAACAGTCCGGGCTTCTGGTGTAGTGGTTGGGCCTTTGTGGTATCAGAGCCGAGGTCTTGAGGTCGAGACCTACAGAGCGTGGTGGGTTGTAATATCCCTGTTTAGGGCAGCCTTGTTGAGGGTGAGCCCTGCCACGTGCTCAGGTCCCAGGTTGTTTAGTCATGGGCCAAGCGAACCGCCGCCCTGAGCTGCTCGGGCGGGGTCGCTGAGCTCACCCTACTCGATGACGCCTCACTAACAAACCGGGCTGGGTGCAGTGGCTGGGCTCGCGAGCCTCCACTTAGATGCCGCCACTAATAGCTCGGGCGAGGTGAGCGGGTTGGGCCTTTGACTAAGGCCCAACCACTACACCAAAAGCCCGGACTGTTAGTGAGGGCGGCATCCCAGGGTGTTAAGGGTGAGCTCAACAGCCCACCGAAGCATCTCGAGGGCGGCAGCTAAACAACCCCGCAGCTAAACAGCCTCGCAAACCTCGGACACGTGGCAGGGCTCACCCTCAATAGGGCTGCCCTAAACAGGGATATTACAACCCACGCTCCGCAGGTCTTGACCTCGAGACCTCGGCTCTGATACCACTAAGGCCCAACCACTACACCAGAAGCCCGAACTGTTAGTGAGGGCGACATCCCAGGGTGTTAAGGGTGAGCTCAACAACCCACCGGAGCATCTCGAGGACGACAGCTAAACAGCCTCGCAGATCTCGGACACGTGGCAGGGCTCACCCTCAACAGGGCTGCCCTAAACAGGGATATTACAAACAGGCCACGTTATATTTCACACGCTGACTTCAAACTCTGTTTTAAAACCCCCAAAGTAAACCTTTGGTCACGACATTCCAATCCATCATATATATTATATGATTCTTATTAAATGTTCTCATGGAACATGTCATAAATCTTCGACTTTGGATTTATATCATTTGATCAAATGCATCAACGCATATATGAATAATGTTTATACGTGCGCCCCTTCAAATAACTTCATGAAAATCGAATCAATATTCGAACCTTTCATTAAACCAAGGTATAAACTTCATTTAATGGTTGAGCCAATCAATATAATATTAAAGCTCTCGGCCTTAGCTCTATTATCATATTTATTTAAATTCCCATCCTACAACAATTAAGACTTACGAAAGTTTGACTTTGGTTTAAGCAACGCGCCCATGCATATGGATGTTAATCAACCCAACATCAAATCTTCACGGCATTAATTAAAATGTCAGCGACAACATAAAATAACATTCGGGGCCCACAATATCGTTAACTTACCTGGCCTTAATCTCCATGCAACTCCACTTGTGATCCAACGGTGGTCACAACACATCAACCCACCATGCGAAATCCAACGGATATCGCAAAAGTTTTAACCTCGTGACTTAACACACAAAAATAATGCGAAATTCGTGGTTTTAAAATACCACTTCAAGACACGCTGGAATGTATCACATTTTTTTTCTTGATACCACTTACCGTTTAAAACTTATGCGAAAACCATAAATGGTTTTCGATTTCCGCCTTCACGGTTCTGCTATTCAATTGCTCAATGTTCCGTCATTCTACTGTTCTACTCACATCAATTATTCGCAAGTTAATTCCGCTCCGTCCTTTAACTTCGTACTCAACAATGCCATTTCTTCTTCCTATCGGTTTTTAACTCCGCATAAATAATTCATGGTTCCGCCTCTTTTGGATTACTTCCGCGCCATTGAATTTACATTCGACTTCATGAATTCACTTCATCATCGATTTATAATGCTGCACAATCGAATCTCCAATTGATTGCCTACACTCTGTGCCTTCGGTTCATGCCAAACATTTGCTTCAAAACCATATGCCAATTAAACCCTTAACTTATAATCAGGTTCCTCAAATACGACTTCCAAAACCAGATACGCTGCTTCTACACATTCAAAATCCCACTAAGGTTTCACCAAACCTTCTAGCATTCCCGAACTTAGGGATCACTCCTTACTTTAGAACCTTTCTGTGTACTCACTGCTCACCCATCGATTTTTCATTTCAGGAAACAACCGACTGTGATTTCAATTCCAATTCTTCCCTCACTGTGTACACACAATAAGTTGTGTACCAACTCTTTCATCGGATACTGTATGCAAATAATATTATGCCCCTGTACTGTGCAAATTTTCATCAATAAGAATCAGATTGTGAAATTGATCATTCTATGATCGATTCACACCTTTCTACACACAAATTAATAATTCAATTTCATTGCACACAATATATTAACCCCTGCTTTAACTCTTTGCAGCCCTCTTAGTCCTGGCCAGATATTCATGTCAATGGCCCTATTTTACAATTGGCCATAGGCTTGACAAACAAAACTCTGGTTGTCCTATTCTACTCCTGTCTGCAGATCTGTTACTTCTGCTTCTTTGCTCCTTTGAATGATAGTCCAGGTGCTGCTCCTTTCTTCTCCTTTGCCATCAATGACAATATTTCCAACAGTGAGAAAGGCGAATATAACGAAGAACCACCAATGATCGCTGAAATGCGATAAAGTGACCGGACGCAAAATTTTTCAAAATTTAATCGCAAAATATTTAAGGTCCAGGGTTCATGTAGTTTGTGCCAATTTTATGAAGAAAAGTTGAATGCGGAGTTGACTCGGGTAAGTAAAAGAAAGGCCTGAATGCAAGGAAAGGCTCAGGTGGAGAAAAGACCCGACCCCGTGCAAAACAATGATCTATGATATTCCGCCTGTTAAAATGAAAAGGTTGAATGCAAGAGGAGAGACTCGGGCAAGTGACCCGACTATAGAATAAAGGTTATTACAGATAGTATTATAACAAAAGTCTGAACGCGATAGATGGACTCGGGTAAAGAGACCCGACAGTACGTGCAGAGGTTGAACGTTGCGGCTATGATGAGCTAGGTACCATGGGCAGAGTCAGGTGTTGAGACAAGGAGAAGGCTGAAAGTTGTGGGCACGAGAATAGGCAGAGTCGGGCAAAAGACAGTTAGGGTGACACTGTTGGAAACGTGCCATTTGGGTCGAGTTGGGCAAAATTGCGTTTATGCAAAACTGTTAGAATATAACAACAACATAAAAGACAAATATGCAGCAAGCAAAGCGCTGAAAGGGCTGAGTGAAATATTGTTGTAACTGTAAATGTATTAATTATTTTTGTTGTTTGTGATGCAAAGGCAAGTCTCCGTAGGATAGGCAAAACTCCAATGAGTGTTGTAATGATTATTTCTGATGTGATAACTTGAACTGAAGTGTAAGGAATTGAATGCGTGGAAGGGATAGGGTCAGGCCTGTTCACTTCGAATTCCCTGTAGAACGCAAACAGTCATGTAGTTATCTGTATAAAACATGTAATATCAGTGTGCAAAGAGAGGTTAGAGAGTGGAAGAATCAGGGAGAGCTGATAGAGATGCTGTGCACATCAGGAGCTGATATGAAGCAGAAATGAAGGCAAAAAAGGCAGCAGTGAAGGAGGATAACAAAGCTGATATCTAGGTAAATCAGCATATGATTTTCATGTTGAGTGAGGGGATTGTAGTCTCCTTTCAAGTTGTAGCTTGATAAAATTCTAGTTGGAGCCGGGTGAGGTAGGAGCCTCTTGTAGGTTGTAGCTTGCAGAATTTGAGGTAGTAGCCTCTTGTAGGTTGGAGCCTATAGAAAATCAATTGTGAGAGGGAGTTGGAGCTTGCCTTTGCATCACAACAACAATAAGATGTGGTTTTCTCCCTTATGGGTTTCCACGTCTTTTGTCTATGTGCTTGATGATTATGTGGTGATGTGATGTTTTAATCTGCTTAATTATTGGTTGTCCACACATTTAATGTTTTGTTTCATTATGTATTATGTTGCTTATAAAATGAAGTAGTTAATGGGTGTAAAGAAAAGAGTTTTAATGTCCATGAATGTACTAAACTGATTCACCCCCCCCGGCCCCCTCTCAGTTTAGCTAAGGGTTCATCAAGGAGGAATTCAAATTGCCAAGGAACGAGGTCTAAAAGCATATTGGAGGGACCCACATGGGAAAGGAAACTCACAAATTATAAATAGAATAAGCTTAGCCACTTTGTGGGTCTTTTGTCAATCTAACTTTCCATTGTTGCTTGAGCTGCTTAGCCGGGTCACACTGCTGTTCAATACCAAGTTGTCTAAGGGGAGAGCTTACCCTTCTTTCTGTGGACTACGAGTGCCAGCCTAGGGAAGTCAAATTGTACCCTGTTGGAGGAGAGTTTGGAGGGATTCAGAGCTATACACTCTTCATTTCTCTTAGCTAGTGCGTTTTCCAAGAGGACGCAAGAGGGGATTATGCTTTGCTCATTTCAACTATTTTCTAGGTGGTGGTTGCCGGGAGAATTTTGGCATAGGAGCTTCAGGGGAAGAGCAGGCTAATTGGTGAGTTTTGGGGCAGGAGGTTGTTGATTGCAGGTCATACGAATTTGAGCCCCTAAGACCTACGGAGTAGCCTTTTTCTGGGCACACGTGGGAGTTGAGGGAAGTATTTTTGGAGCTGGGTTTTGTTGTAAGAAATAAGGAGACTTTGGGGGTATTGATTGTGGGATTTTTCTAGGGAATTTGCAGATAGGCCGTATTTCCCAGTTCTTGGAGGAGGACGTGGTAATTGGGGCCGAATTTCAGGGGTCAGAACCAGACCAAACCCTATCTGGGTTTTGGTGGGTTGTTGAGAGGAGATTGGGGCAAATTTTACAGAATGTTTTGAGCACCAGAGGCGGGGTTTCCAGTAATATCTTTCCAGTAGACAGTGCAATTTTCTGGGGCAGCGCGGGGCATCATTGGAGCAACGTGTTCTCTCACTGGGCTTTCTATTTTATCACTTGGGTCTTGTCAAGCTTGCCATTGAGGCAAGCCCAGGTGCACTCCTTCCACATCATTGTACTCTTGCTCCAATTATTTAATAAAATGCCTCAGCTGGATGACATTTCCGGAGTTTTTATGGTTGTTCCCTAAATTTTCTGAATTTTTGTGTTGCATGTACCATTTTTCTTTGCATATCACTGTTTTTCCTAATTAGGAACATTACAATTGGTCAACTAGGTCAAGCATGCATTTCATGCTCCTAGGGTTTGTCAACTCATAAAGATAGTTGTCATGAGTCAAAAGAGTCAATATCATTTGTAAAAGACCCATGCGGGCAAGTTGCAAAATGAAAAATAATTTATTTTGAGTCTAGAAAGTCAAAATAGGCCTCTAAGCACAAGTTGGCCCTACCAGCAAGAAGTCGACCTAGAGAGGGGTATTCGAACTCATGAAATGTATATATATATATATATATATAGAAGGAGATTTGACTCACTTGAACACACATTTTCACAAGTTCGATTTGCAAGAGAACAAGAAGGAAAACAAGAGTGAGGAGACTAAAAAACGAGAAGAAGAACCCCAATGAAGGAAAAGGCTGAAATCTTAACTTTTATGCTCACAAATGTGAGGATTAGGGTTTTTGCTATGCTACAGGGGGCTAAGAGTTACGGGCCGAAGTTCTTGAAGTCACTGCAGGTCCGAAGTTCTGAGATTGGGAGCCGAAATCTAAGTTTGGAGCAAGTTTGGATAAGGTTTGACTCTTGTTGACTAGAGTTGACTTTTGTTGGAAAACCAAGAGACTTATGCATTATAGATGATTTTCCTTAACTTGATAATTACTTGTGATGTATGTTGGCCTTTTATTGCTTTATTAGATCTTTGTTCATCAAGCAATTACCAAAACAATGAAGATCACAACAAGATAGAGTACACAAGATATAGGCTCCAAGCCAGGGAAAAACCCCTCCAAGGGGAAAATCTAGAAAATTCCTTCTCTTCTTCTTTAGAATATGTCTACAAAGATACTTCCAAGACCCTACGATCAAAGCCATTAACCCTACCAAGCACCAACTCAGCCCCCAACAAGATCTTCCTCAAGGCAGCTTCCAAAACTTCGATACTGCTACTTTGATGCTGCAACTTCGGCCTCCTGCAACTGCTTCATAGAATTTCACCCCTCTGCATCAAAACTTCGCCCCCCTACAAATGGTAGCTTTACAAACCCTAGAGCGAAACAAGAGAAGATGACCTTAGACAAATTTCAACATCTGCTCCTCTTCTTCATCCCTCCTGTTGTAGCTCCTAGAGACAGCCTTGAGCTGCAAAATACCAGTGCCTAGGACATCTTAAAATCAAAGGTTAAATGTGGGCAATTGTACAAATGCCTTTGACAGAATATGGGTCAAGAGAATAATGGTTTTAGTGGTTCAAGAATAGAGAAGACCATTTGAGCCTGATTCATGTGAAAACAGTGAGAGGGCTCAGGAGGCTATGAGGCTGGTGGCTTCTAGTTGGGCCAAGTATAAAACAATGAGCAAAAGCTTTAAAATATGCAGAGGCAGTGAGGAAGAACGGAGAATGAACCCACAAGAGACAGACTAAAGAGATTTAAGAATCTGTCCCCCAGTGACCTCAGAGGAAGCGGATATGAATGAGATATGGGGGACAACAGAGGTTCATAGAGCGCAAATTAAGGGAGTGCGGCAAGCTTAATACATGAGCGTTAACACCTAAGTGTTATGCAAACACGAATTCATGAATAAAATTGCAGACTACCAGCAACTACATTACACGGACCTTCAAAGCAACATAGCATGATAGATGATTATACATAAAAAGAGATTATTGATAACAGAAGAAAATGGATACATACTACTCATTGCTCCATTTGGAATCCAAATAACAACGCTGTATTATATTAAGTTCAAACAACTCTCCCAAATATATATCTCAGAGCACATGGAGCTCAATCATACAAAACTACAACAAAATTCTTCCAAAATTACAGAACCCTACTTTCATCTTAGAACTTACTATATATAGAGTTTCCCTGGAGGGTCTACGGTACTCGATCATTTATGATCGACCCATATCTATGTAATCAAAACATGATACCTAACTTGCAGAGCGTACATTGAGAAATTACTTCTGTACTGAGAGAATTAAAGCATGAATGGGGTGAAATTGAGATTTCACCAGCAAATCATCAAAATTAAACCAAAAACAGAAAGGACACGGTCGCCCATTGAGGCTAATAATGGGAGCCTTCAAGACAGTATGGTGAGGAGCGGTCGTAGGTGTACAAGCTGACTGTCATTTTACGATTCCGTCTATAGCCTGCAGACCTCCACTCCCTCAATCTGGTGATTTCCACGTAATCCATTATGAAGAGGCCGGTCGTACTGAGCGCACCTGGTTCTTTAGAGGAGATCTCCTGAGCAGACCGCATAAGCCACAACTGTATGTTCTGCCTCAAAAGCCCATGCGGTGTTTCGAATTGCAAAAACGGGAACCGGATTTCGGAGGGGGTCTCAAGTGGTAAGCGGTATTGGAGAAGGGGGGTGCGAAATGACGAGAGGACGACACGTGGAGGAGTGGGACCGAACTACATCGCAAGTTAAACAAAATAGGTTGTGGGCACTTCAAAGGTAAATTCAAACAAATGCAATGCGATATATTGCAAATCGGCCATCGCAGGTTTTAAGTTTTGGTTGCGAAGTGAAAGGTTATAATATGTGATCTGCGATGGAGGGTAGGGAGAAAAGGGTGACATGGAGGAAGGTGGGACCCGACCGCTGCCTGCAGATCACAGCTCTTAACACTAAACAACAGAGGTCAACTTTAAAGGATGCAAAGTGCGAAGCACAAGAAGGAGGCAAGCAACATGGCAGGGGGAAGTGCGGGAGCGATGCTGACTGTGGTGGGACCAAACGCCACATCGGAAATTAAAAGAAATACATTGCAAGCGCCTAAATGGTAAGTTGTAATGTTTGCGAAATGCGATGGATGGCGGGGGGGGGGAAGGGGTGACGTGTCAGGGGGACTGGCCCACTTTAATCGCAATCGGGGAGATGGGCAAAAGCGGAGGAGAAACAATGATATAGCAGCGAAAGAAGGTAAAGTAGAGAAATGAAGCGGAAAGGCGGAAAGGGTAAGGTTTAGTGATTTTCAAGGGAAATGGAATGAAAGGGAGTGTGGCAGGTGGTTGGGTCCTATCGCCATAGCACATCGCACTTCGGCATTTTTAACTTTTACCCTTTGCGCCTATCTTGTAACGCTTGTGCTCTGCGACTGCAATTTTAATCTCTGTCGTTGACCGATGCTCGAATCAACGGTCCTCACTACTCCCCTTACTATGGTTTGTCGACCTTGTCTCTTTGGTTGTGCCCAGTCATTTCTTATTTGTTCGTGGAATACTTGCCTCGCATTCACGACTTGACCTGAACGTGTGCACGAATTGACCCAACCTTGCTTAGGACTCTACCCTTGCTGTTTTTCTGTCTTAACTGTTTCTCTGCTACCTTTGTCTTCGCTAATGGTAACTGCTTCTCTGCCTCTGCCTTGTGATTTCCTTATAGGGACCACTTCTCAATGTTATGTGTAGTCACAGGCCAACACCTCCAACTACTCTTTTTCTTCTTTGCCATTGCAGATCGAACTTATGCTTGATGTGATGTCTTAAATGGCTTAAGCTCCTCTTCTTTTATAGCCTTTCTTGAGGGTCAAATTCCCTCCATAAGGCCGAATTGATCTGCTCCTTGACCTGACTTGGTCTTGGGCTTATAAGTGGCTTTTTGTGGACCAAAATAAATATTTCTCTTTATTATAAGAGTCCAAATGGGACTATGACACATGACCAATAATATTCTTTATCCTAGAAAGACCTATAAAACCTAAAAGCACGAAGAACATGCTTTTGACTCAAACTTGAGTATGAAACCTATACTCCAAAATAAAAATGTAATTTCTCTTTTTTTCTTTTTCTTTCATTGTAAAGAATATACAATGTCATGATTACAATTAGGTCATTATGAAGACCAAACCTAGTTACAATTTTCAACAACTTTGACTTCTTGGAGGGGCTTTGAAGGACGGTTGACTTGGTGCTTGGAGGGGTCTTGGTCAAAGTGTTTGGGTCTTGGTTTTTCATTTGATCAAATTCTATAAGAAGAAAATAGATTCTTTTGGGTTTACCCCTTGGAGGGGTTTTGCCTTGGCTTGGAGCCTATATTTTGTGTCCTCTGTCTTTTATGATATTTATGGTTTATGCTCTTGATAATTATTTGATGAAGAGAATTTAATAAAGAACATGAAAAAGTTAACTAAGGTTCACAAGTAATTATTAAGGATAAGGAGAATTGTTTAAATAGCCACCCTACTAGATTCTCCAACAATAATGAAGACTATTGCCTTTGTTTTTCCATCCACATGGCTATGTAGCCACTCAATGGATTGTCCCTCCAATTGATGTGTAACCTAGATTTCCTACGTTTATCTTATTAAGAACTATTACAACAAGAGCTAACACAAAATGCAATAGAAAAAATCAACCCACAATTTGTACGCAAATGTTTGCAAATGAAAGTTCTATTATGGAATTTTATCTTACAATTCAACAACAATTGGAATGAGATGAGGGGCTAGCCTTATATGATTTTTTTTTGGCTAGTTGGACCTCACTCTCTAAAATAATATTTTACTTGTCATCCACAACATGAAGACTTGCTTGGACTTGATTTTCCACACAATTTTATTACAATAATTTTCCACACGAAGAGATCGATTGGACTTGATTTGATCCTCGAAAGTGCAACATTTCCTTTGATTTGACCCTGGAGAGGCAAGAAATGAAGCATAGTAACCAAAGATGCTCAACGACCTGCTCAAATTGACAACAACTTGGTGAGGTGGCTCACTTTACTTTACTTGGCTCAATTTAGTCAAAGGAAAACTCACCTTGGTTCAAGGAAGTTCAATTTGGTGGGAAGGAAGATGACTTTGCTTTGCAATGGCTATATTTTTGTCCACGAGAGGTCCAACGTTCCCTTTGACCTCATAACTAACTCAATGTTCCAATTTATTGACCTCCAATGACTATTATAAGGGGCTCAACTTGGTCCATTCGTTGGATCTCCATTGTCTTGGCTTCTTTTGACTTGATTGCTTGATATCATTTAGGGCTTTGACCATCTTCAACGTTCCACTAACCTCAATGGCTAGTTTGACCTTTGTACCATCACCCTTGACCCCCACATGGCATCTAGTGAGGTGTCATTATGCATGGAATTTGGATCCTTAACGCCCTAGGGAATTTGAATATTCTGCCATCTGGGTTTTGTTTGGTCAATTTTGTAGATAACCATTTGAATAAAATATTGTCTCTTCATGCCAAGATTTGACCCTATTTTGCCACTTGGAACCCTCACGTGTTCTTGGATTGCCTCTAACTGCTATTTTGTTAGTGATACCTTCATCTTTTGCAAAAATTTGCATGTGGCATGTCATCTACATTTCATTTTGAGCAATCTGAGACCAAGTTGACAATTTGACTTGTAAGAAAAAATGGATTGGGAAACATGCATTGCCTTGGAAAACATGAACTACTAACAATGGTGACACTGCCATGCTGAGAATTGTCTGATAAGTAGTGCACCAAGGCCAAGGATGTATAAAGACTCTATGAGACATGACCATGTGGTAAAACATAGGTGCACATGACATGTGCTGCTTTGGCCCTACAACTGTGATCATAACTACATCACTAGATGCTCCCATAAAACATGGGTTCCATTGTGATCCACTCCAAGTTCTCCAATCCAATTTAGGACGAAAGGAGCTAAGAGCGGGAACCAAAGGGACCAACCATGGCCGACCATAATAGGCCTAGGATACCTCAATACAAGAACTCACATGGCTTACAAGGCTTTATCTTGCATCCTTGGGCTGACAACGGTGTTATGAAAAGTGAAGAAATGCCTATATGTGCCACTGTTGAAATGAGGGGTAACAGGTTGTATGGACTTATGTCCTTTTTTTATGTTAACGTCACTTTCCTACTCTATATATGAAAGGAGAAGAGAGCTCTTGTTTTCATTATCATTCTTGTAATCTATTCTTTTGTATTGTCTTGGAGAAGTCTTGTGGGTAGCAAGATGCTAGGGTTCATGAGGAAACTCTAGGAGAAGACAAGGGGAGAGAGGCGTTTGGGATGTTCTTGGATAGGTTGCTCTAGTGTGACGCTAGGGTTTCCTCTTGTGATGCTATGGTTTTTTTCCATGGATGTAAACCCAAGAGAAGAACACGATGTTGAGGATGATGATGGCTATTATGGTTATTTTTGTAGAGCTAGGGTATACTCCTATAAGAAGACATGGAGAGAGGAGTTGAAACCTTGCATGACTTTGGAGCCTTGTTCTTGTGGGATGTGAGGCTAGGGCAAGATCAATGGGAGACAAGCTTGATCGATCTTGAGCTTGGTGTGATGCTTTTCTAGGAATATTTTTTTTATTGTATCCTTGATGTTCCATGGAGATCTTGGTGCTTGTGTTGATGCAAGAGTTGAAGACATGTAGATGTGGAAGCTAGTGCTAGAATTGTCTTTCCATATACATGTGTGATACAACATAGTTAAGGTTTGTAAACCCTAAGGAAGACAACAACCCTAGTTTTGAGAGCTTGTTTGATACAAGCTTGTTGTATGTGTCAAGAACTTGCTGATGTTGATGATAGCATGTAGAGGACCTTTGGTGGAGTGACCAGCTTTTCTTGGGAGTGATTCCTAGCTATGTGGAGTTGGTTGTGAGGGTTTTCTTATGATCTCCTTAGCTACGGTTTGGAGAGATTGACTTGTACCAGTTCTGTGATATAGCTGTTGTATGTACTTATGCTTCATGTATATATATATATATAGTTTCTAGGTGTGCAAATATTGTGTACTTGCAGATTTAATTTTCAACTTATGTTCCTGATGGAGTAGATTTCAGCCCTTTTTGTTCATACTAATTTGAAATAGCATATAGTTGAATTGGTTAAGTGATTTATGACATATCCAGAAAATGAAGGAGCATACTTTTTGCTGTTATAATCTGCTATAATAAGGCATTTCTGTTATAAGCCTTGAAAAGTGTGCCCTAAGGGCTGTAGCATTGAATTATAATCTAAGTTGCACGAAACGGGGAAACGGAAACGAGTTTCCGAAACGGGAAGCGAAGCGAAACGCGACCTCCCCAAATTTTGGAAACGGGGAAACGCGGTATATATATATATATATATATAATTTAACTTTATATTAGAATTTAGGACATTTAAGAAATATTATGTGAAATCATAAAAGTTAAAAACATACATGATACATGATAAATTCAAAGCATAAACTATTACAAGTTACAACACATTTACTCATGAATGATAACAGACATAATGGAAATAGCAATCTCGGAATATCGGATTGGTGCTCTTGATTAAATATGAGTTCCATACCCTAATACATGACAAAATACAATGAAAACATTGCAATCACCCAACCCTGAAATCCTGAAAAACTGATAAGTCTGCTGGATTTTGAAGGAGATCTAAAATTCTACTTTCTCCATATGAAATCCAATGAGTTCGAAACCACTCTCAAACATCCTGAGTCATTTCATGGTAATGTTAAAAATTTAAGTAAAAGGATGAATTTTCATCTTTTTACTTTAAGAATTTAACATTACCATGAATCACATATAAATACTAGGGCTATAGGCTTTAAAAATCCATCTACAAGCATCCATAAACAATTACAATAATGTTAAAAAGCACGAAAACCGGAAAAAACAAAAGAAAACCAAGTTAAATCGCTTTAAAGGCAAGGAAACGCGGCCGTACGGCCTGGAAACGCCTTTCCAGCCGTACTGGCAACGTTTCCTGTACGGGAAACGTGCCAGTACGGCCGGAAATGCGTTTCCAGGCCGTACGGTACGCGTTTCCGTATCATTTCCGTACGGAAACGGACCCCTTGCCAGCGTTTCCTGCAACTTAGATTATAATCATATGGTATTTATTCTCTTGGGATACCCAGTGAAATCAGGTTGAAGGGAACCGAAACAACATTGCTGTAATTAAAAATTTTAGGTCAGGCCTAAGGCTGAAAGTTCTCATGGATTAGATCTGCAAAAACCTCAAGTAAGTGAGGTGAAATTTCCTACTTGTGTTAATTGCCCAGTTCTTGAAATTTCTAGAAGATTTGTAATTTTGCTACTTCTGTTAGTGCCCCATTTACCTATGGTTATCTCCAGAAAAGGAAGAGCAACCTATTCTTTTTCTGAAAATGCATTAATACAACTGATGCATGCCTACCTTCGAGGGAGTATGTTAACGAGTTTAAGGTCCTCACTTCAAAGGAGAGAAAGGATCTTTTATTTTGGCTTATAAGAGTAATGTGCTAGCTTGTGAATATCTGTCAATTACAAATCATTGTTTCCACATGTGAAGATTTAGAGACCTCACAGAGATGTTTTTGAGAAAAACAATTAGGAATTTATTGAGATATATTAACACAGATGTAATACGTGATATAAATCTATTGATTATCAATGTAAATATAAGATGCGGTTTTTAAAGAAAAGGAGTGATTTTTTATACTCTGCTTTCCGTCTTTTATATGATGCCAATGGAACCCTAGATTTTATGGAAGTCTTTTAGTAGGTTGTAAGGTCTTAAGCAATGTCCTATGAATACTGCAGTCTCTATATATACGATAACCAGGTCCATTACATCAAAATCTCCATGTCTGATACCTTATAAATCAGTAATGTGTGTAACGATGTGCAAGATGGCCTTTTGGCTCTTTTCATTTAGCCTTAGCTGTTTCTGTATCTCTTTTTCCTCCTATAAACGAAGAATTTAATCATGAAAGACTTGGCATGCAGAAACAGCTTAAATGATTAAGTCTCTTGATGGAATTGGAGGTTGGCATGTATAATGCATTTGAACTGAATTTTTTCTTTCAGACTTTTGAAAATATCGTGTGTTTGGTTTTAAAGAAATGACTGTGATGGATTGGTAGGATATAAAGACCATAAATCTGGGCCAGTCAATCCCCAAGAGCAACAGCAATGAAAATACAGATATTGATATGATAATGGACAAGCTTGAGTGTGGAATAGCTGAATTTGTTTCAGATGGTGATCCTGATACTTGTTGTAGAACACTTGAATATATTTTGGGAACTGTTATTGCTCCAAACGATGTTGTCACAGGTGCAAACCAGTTATCATCAGGACACAAAATTTTCAAAATCCATCCATTACATCGCATCTGTCTTGATGCATATACTGCTTTAGGATCAGCCTACAGGATTCTTGCAACTGAAATGTTGCATTGCAGCTTTATGAAATCCCAGTCAAGTTCTGGTGCATTTACTCTTTCAACAAGCCAGCCTTCTGCTTCTGGTTCTGCTGACAATGCTGAACCAATTGTGAGGGATCATAGCTCTGATTTTTATTTTAATTGTTCATTCACATCTTCTCTTGAAAGGAGACAGTGTCGGGGTATTTTGTCTGAGTTAAACAGCCTTTCAGGGCCAATTAAAGCTCCAGACTTGCAAGCTATGACCCAACAAGGATGCATAAAAGCTGTAGAAAACAGCCAAATAATCAAAGCTTCAAACTTCAATAGGGTATCAGCAGCATACACGTTATTACTCGCAGGTGCAGTTCAGCATTTCTTTCTTCCAGGTGAGCAAGGATTGATCATGACAGCTGCCTGCTTTTGGATGAATGCTGGAGAGGCTTTGCTCAAGTGGATAATGGGATGTGAGTGCAAATTATCAATTTCAAAAATGAATCACTACCCTTCCAAGAATTGGCTGCATTTAATGTTTGGATCTGAAACCAGGTGCATAGAATGTGATTGCCTTTTCCTGAATGAAAATGTTGGAGGCACACCAATGCTCTTGTACACCAAGACCGGAAACAGCTATGATCACAAAGAAGGCTTAACAAATGCAGATAGATATACACTGTTTCTAAGGGCTTCAGCTAGCTTTCTTAGTTGCATGAGCACTTGTGTCAAATCGTTGTGGCCTTCATTGCAAGTCGGGCTCTCCTTGTTAGAAGCCATCATCAACCCAATAGATTACAGTTGGCTTCCTGAATCTGAGGGACAACAGGTCCTGAAACAATTTCTCTTGCGAGATGAGGTGGAAAAAAAGCACATCTGCATTAATCTTGAAGACTGCAATTGCTGTACGAATTCATATTCAGAAATGTCAGAAGGCATGTCTGTATCAAACAAGGATGATGCTTATTTGAGATGTTGCTTGAAGAAAAGGAAGCTATTTGCTATTCAATGTGCAGTACACTGCTTGTCTTACAGCAAATACCTTGTAGAGATATGCTATGGTCCTGATTATTTTTTGGTGTATTATATTCGAAATCTACTATATAGTATAAACCATAGAATATGTTGATAGACGTGCGTTAGGTCTGTATGCTTTGTGTACTATTTTTGAGGGTGTTACGTTCAAAGCTTCTTTAAATAATAAAAATCTGTTGAGAGAACTGCTCTGGGACGCAGATAATTTTGTGCTTACCTTTGTTGGGTATAATGTTTTGACTTTTAGGTAGCTATAGTTTGTGAGCTCCATGCAAATGAAGATGTCATATTTTGCGGGTAGAGCATTATATCTGGGAAGGCTCTCCACTTTCTGTGATTTCGTTCCGACATGGAAGGATATTATGTTTCACAATGAAATTTGAGATTGCAACTCTCAAATCTGTTTACATCTCTACAAGGAACCCAAGTTATCCAAAGGTTTTTGTTTTGCAATTGGAAGAGCTCTTTGTAATGTAAAGCAGATGTTTGCAAACTTAAGATGATATTTCCATGCGAATCATTTCCATTCTAATAGATCAAATTATTAGATTGTAGAAGTTTTGAAAGTGAAACGTAAGAATGTAAATTTAAATGTGGCTTGATATTGAAGTCTGACATTACGTCAGTTTTGGGGCATGCCACTTGTTTTAGGAATAATTTCTGCGTTCTATTCCATTTCTGAACTCCTTATATTATCCAACGATTTGACGCTGCCGGTGACTCTTCCCCGGTGGCCAAACCAAATGTTTTTATGGGAATCTGGCAAAAGCAATTTTAAGTGTTGAGATATAATCCTGGTCCTGTGGTGGTTTTTGACGCTATTGTATCGATCTGTGCAATTAAAATCGACGAGTTCAACCAATTTGGCAACATAAAATCGAGAAACGGAACATAAAATCAGTGCTAGTGGATAATTGTTGTTGAGGTATATCTCGTGAAATAAACACGTAGAGGTGTATTTCCTGTATCCCTTAGTTAAGGTAAAGAGAAAACACTGCAACTTGATGAAATTTCTACCTGATGAAATTGCGATGTTAAATAGAAATTTTGCTTCTCTGATTGGTGGTTTCTCAGATTTTATTTCTGTGAATTTAAAAATAATAGCAGAAGTACACTATTTCACTTTCTAAAAGCTTTATTTTCCAGGTAGTTTGAGGAAAAAAGACACTAAACAACTTGAATAAATTTCAATTTTTTAGGCAAACTTATACTATGAAAACTAGATCTCAAAATTCACTTTTAGGATAGTTATAACAACAGCAACAAAACATTCCCTAGATTCTTCAATGATGACAACACTGCAAATTGTCCTTTTACTTATGTCAATCATCAAGACATATTGCTATAAATAATAATACATGAGGAACATATATGGCTGAAATCGACTATGGAAATTGTTCAAGTTTTGGACCACTAAAAACCTCATTAATATGCTTAAGATGAAGTTCAAATAGATACCATAGCCTTTTTTTGAAGGTTGGTACAATTCCAGAAATTCTCCAAAACTTTAGTTATGAAAACAAAAACCTTAGCTCAACCAAGGAGTTATAGCATGCAAGAATAACTCTAACAAGTCCTTAAGGCAAGATATCCTCTTCTTTTTTCCTTCTCCAGCAAACATACTTTGGTGTTTTATCACTAAACTCTAATCTCAAACCTTTAGGGATAAACCCTAACCTTAGACCTCCAAGATACTCAAAGAAGACCAAGAAACCGTAGTGGCTCCACTAGAGAAAGAGGTCAAGTACAAGTGAAGGCCTAAAAAGAGAGAGGGAGAGAGAGAAGACTAGTGTGCAATCCTCTCCAAGGTCACATCTCAACACAAGAATGAATGCAAATATGAGTACAAAGATATGAATGAGATCATCTCCAACATCTCCTCCACAAGAGGGAACCCTAATCACAAGAGCAAACTCCAAACCATGGCATCCTCTTTCTCTTCTATAGCTACTCCCAGGGTTTCATCATGATCTCATGAACCTTAGCAAACCTATCCAAGAAGAGAAATGCATAGAGAAGAATACAATGTGGATGATAAATGAAAAGATTATCTACTTTCTCTATTTCTGTTAGAGGTAAGGGAGGTCAACAATATAACGTGGGCTTAAGCCCTTACACACAATCTATAATGAGCACTTGTAGGCCAACATAAGTGAAACACTACACTCAAAAGTACAAATCATGCTCCAAGGTGATGTCATACACTAATGAACCCAACATGGTGTAGTTACATAAGGCATGCCCACATCGTTTTGTTACAAGCCTCCATGGACTCTAATAATCCTCTTGAGAAATGTACTCCATTGAGTCAACAATGCCTTGCAAGAACACTATTTTATCCCAAGCTTCCTTGAGCCAATTCTAAGTCTCCAAACATGAATCCAAGTTATCCTATGTTATTTGGGGTCTGATGCCATTCTCCATGATGCATAATGCTCTTCCACCCAAGTAGGGTGTTTTCCAGGAAAGTGAACTCTTAATGTGGTCACCACGAAGGGTGTCCACCAAACCTTCAATAGAATTCCAACTCCTAAGGGAAGAATACTAAACCATTACCAAAATGAGGCCAATCAATCATTGAGCAAACTATCTTCACCATGCAAATTCATCAAAGACCATCTCATTTGCACAAATGCATCTAAGACCGTCTACAAGTTGAACATACACCATGTGTGAAAATTCCCAAACCGGAATTCTATTGCAGCAACTAGAAATTATTCTCCTAATTGCTAATTTTATTTAACAATTTATTTGTTGTTTTCTACGGAAAACACTGAATAATATTGGAAATACTGAGGGGGTGGGGGCGGAGTTGAATAAGTTTTTCTTATCAATTAGCACTTTTAAATCTTTTCAAAGCATTAGTTAATCTTAAATTATTTTTTATGTTTATCTAGTAACAATAGTAAACAATAAAACACAATAGACACACGAATTTTAGGTGGGAAACCCCCTCTGGGTAAAAAAAAAACACTGAACGCTTTTCTAATTAATTTTTTAATCTTCAACCCCAACTGAAATAAAAAGTACAACTTCCTAGAATTATAGAAAATCATTCTTCTCTAGCTCCCATTGGAAGGACGCCCCAACGCCCTAGTTTCTTTAGTAGTCAACTGAATGGATGCCCTGACATCCTAGACTAACCTACCACCTTGAAGTGTTCACAAGCTCCAACTTGTAGGTGACTTCATGCACCAACCTAGCACCTCCCTGCCACCCTATAATGATCGGAAATAAGATAAGAGTGTGGACTCCCGTACCAAGGACAATGATCCTTTATACTATATGATTCACAATGATTTTCTTGAACTAGAGCAATCACCCAATCACACTATGACCTGCAATCCAACCATAACATTATCCAACATTGACAATTATACTTGTGAAAATTTCAATATGAAATTCTACAGTTGTAGTGATAGATTAATTTCTCCTACTTATTATTTCAATAAGTTATTTACAGAAATCTATCAGTAAATTTCGAAATAAATACTACTGCAACTTTCAAAATTATATATGCAGAGAAGTAAACAGTGAAGAACATAAGCATAATAACCAATCATATGTACACAATTATTTTCGGACAAATGTCCCCAAAAAAACCCAATGCAGGAAAACCGGTGCAGTAGATGAGGGTTTTATTAATATTCTTCAGCAAATGAATCTTTACAAGGAATACACTGGCAAGTAAAATCTGAAAACACCTAAGACATATTTCTCGACTCCTCTTGACAATTTTCGGACACCCTGATCAGCCTCTGCTTCCCTCTGTGTCTGTCTGGGTGTTTCACTGCACAGTCCTTGCGCTGGACTGCGTAAGTCTCTGTGGGATCATTGCGTTATAGCCCAGTGCTACCTCCTATGACCCACTGCGTCCCTCTGTCTTTGAGTTCAGTCACTGCTGACTCCCTTTTTCTCCTTGTGTTCCTGCAACTCTCCCACTGAGATCGAATTCTATTCCTTCAGAATTGATCTCCTTTGGGTACTGAGTGTATGCCCGAATTATTTTCCAAATGACCCTCAAGCCTTCTTTTATAATCTTCTCGTTGATGAATCAATGACCCAGATTAGAAGATTAATCAATGGCTAAGATTAAAACTTGACTTGATATTTGTTTTCTAGAAGATTCACACTCTAACTTATTAATACCCTTTAATTATTTAATTTCCCTAAGTTTAGACTTAGGGTCTCCATTAAAATAATTAATTATTTCAATAAGTCATGAAACGAGTGGAATTTCCACAAACGATTTCTGGGTTCTTTGGAATACTGATGTCCAAGCCTGCTTACAAAATTTGAGACTTAGAACACTTTATGATGCTACAAAAATCAACACTCCCTGTTAGCGAGGAAAGTGTTCTAACAATATGCTTGCTGCATGCTGCTTGGATTTTGAAGCACCCTTTGTGCTGCTGATCTCTGGATGCTGCCCCTCATCTGTTGCGCTACTGCCTTCTATACTGCTACCCATGACACTGCCACTGTCACTGCTGCATATGTACTGCAGCTCCCTCTGAATCCCTCTCCTATCCATTCCTGCTACTGGAATGGATTCTTGATCATATCCATCTTCTCTCTGAAGTAGACAAACTTGGTCTTCCCCGGAGCCTTTGTGAGAATGTCTGCCACTTGTTCTCCTATTGGAATGTACAACAACTGCACAGCTCCACGTTGTACACAGTCCCTGGTGAAGTGACCCCTGATGTCAATGTGCTTTGACCGATCATTAAACACGGGATTTTCAGAGAGCTTGATGCAACTATGATTATCAAATAAGATATTGGTCGCTTCCGTGTTCTCCTTTAGTAGATTCACAAGCAGTTTCCGAAGCCATATGGCCTCACACGAAGCTGTGCTAGCTGCCATATATTCAGCCTTTGCTGAGCTCAATGCCACGGATTTCTGTTTCCTATTGCACCAGAAAGTCATTCCTGATCCTAGACTGAAACAATACCCACTGATACTCTTCCGAACCACTGGACACCCAGCCCAATCTGTGTCGGTGAACCCACTCAATCTGATATCACTACTACAGGTGTACTTCAATCCAAGCTCAACTGTTCCTTGAAGGTACTTGAGAACTTGCTTCACTGTTGCCTGATGAGCCCTCTTAGGTTATACCATGAACTGACTGAGAGTATTTACAACATAATAGATGTATGGTCTTGTGTTTACCAGATACATCAACGATCCTATGAGTTGCCTATATAGAGTAGGATCAACCTCATCATCTTCTGACGTGTTGATTTTCTTCCAGTTGGTGATCATTGGAGTCGCCATGGGTCTACAATCCTCCATATGAAATCTCTTCAGAATCTCTATAGTATATCTTCCTTGACCAAGAAATATCTCCTCCTTTTGCTGCCAAACTTCCAACCCCAGAAAATAGTGCATTAGCCCTAGATCCTTCATGTCAAATTTTGTAGCCAAATTCTTCTTGTAGTCTATGATGAGCCTCGATGATCCTGTCAAAAATAGATCATCTACATATAAAACCAGTATCAGGGGCTCACTCCCTACCCTTAGATAGTAGAGATTGAGATCTGCATCACTCTTGATGAATCCCATCTTCTGCAAGTAGTTGTCAATTCGACCATACTAGG
This sequence comes from Pinus albicaulis, assembly GCA_034641835.2. NCBI lineage: Eukaryota > Viridiplantae > Streptophyta > Pinopsida > Pinales > Pinaceae > Pinus > Pinus albicaulis. The sequence continues at coordinate 946,180,446 of CM076569.1, forward strand.
CTCTAGGAGCTTGCTTTAGTCCATACAAGGCTTTCTTGAGCCAGCATACATGAGTCTTCTGATCATGCGTTTCGAAGCCTTCTGGTTGTTCAATATACACCTCTTCCTGTATCACCCCATTCAGGAACGCAGTCTTGGCGTCCATCTGGTGAATCTCCCATCCCATCTGCGCAACAAGGGATATCACAGATCTAATAGAGGTATATTTAGCTATTGGGGTGAAGGTTTCTTCATAATCTATCCCTTCCTTCTGAGCACACCCCTTAGCTACAAACCTGGCTTTAAATTTCTCAATGTTGCCATCTGTAGCGTACTTGAACTTTTAGATCCACCTTGATCCTAAAACTGATCTCCCCTGAGGTCTAGGGACCACTTCCCAGATATCATTCGTCATGATGGAACTATACTCTTCCACCATTGCATCTACCCACACCTGGTGCTGAGCTGCTTCCCGAAAACTGGAAGGTTCCCCAACCTGTGCAGCCAAAGCTCGATACCTCTCAGGCTGCTTACATTGTCTCTTCTCATTTTGGGGGGACTCCGACAAAGTCTTCTGCATCCCTCAGAATCTATCGTAATTCCCTACTCGTTTTCCCACTCGCAGTGGGTGGATTTACTTGCTCTCCCTCCTGCAAGTCCTCGAGAGAAGTGTCCCTTGGATCCTCCTGCCTTGGAGAGGCGACTAGATTTTATGTTGCTGGTTGTTGAGGCTGAACCCGCTGATCCTCCTTAGACTGCGTAGTAGAAGGCAATTCACTGGATCTTCTGAAGGCCTTCTCCTCCAAGAATTTCACATCCCTCCGCACCACAACTTTCTTCCTCTCAGGAATATAGATGCGATATGCCTTTGCATTTGTTGGAAATACTGGGGTGGGGGGGGAGGGGGGCGGTTATCAATCATCACTTCTTAAATCTTTTCAGAGCATTAGTTAATCTTCAATTATTCGTGATGTTTATCCAATAACAACAGTAAACAATAGTACACAATAGGCACACAAATTTTAGGTGGAAAACCCCCTCCAGGTCAAAAACCATCGAATACTTTTCTAATAAATTCTTTAATCTTCAGCCCCAATTGAAATGAAAGCTACAACTTACTGAATTCCTTTAAAAGAATTATTCTCCAACTCCCACTGGAAGGACGCCCCAATGCCCTGGTTTCTTCAATAGTCCACTGAATGGATGCCGTGACATCCTAGACCAACCTACCACCCTGAAGTGTTCATAGGCTTCAACCTATAGGTGACTTCATGCACCAACCTAGCACCTTCCTGCCACCCTATAATGATCATAAATAAGACAAGAGTGTGGACTCCCGTACCAGGGACAATGATCCACGATACAATATGATTCATAATGATTTTCTTGAACTAGACCAATCACCCAATCACACTCTGACCTGCAACTCAACCATAACATTATCCAACAATGACACTTATACCTCCCAATAATGCCTCTCCAACTCTAGAAAGATTGACTCTTTTACAATTTTACAATGATGACTTTCATAATATTGACTTTTGACACAACCTGATATTTGACTTGACATTGTTTCTTTAAACACTAGAAGCTGCTGAGGTATTGTTGTGCTTGCTTCAAATAATGGTACTTTGGCATTGCATTTTTCTTCTAGTATGTGTCTGAGTTGTCCTATTGTTTCTTCCTTCCTGCACATAAAAGACCCAAACCAATATACAAATAAAATACTTACATTGTCATGCAAACCATATGCCAAAGAAATATTCAAAATTCAAATGTAAATATGTTCAACATTTATGAACAAAACCCAATCAAACATACATACAAAATACTTACATTGTCCTGCAAAAACACATGTCAGAGATGATATTCAAATTAAAATTCAAACACTAATCATACATACCTTTTTGTAGCAGCCTTACCCTTGACTATTGATGTGTTGTCCTTACTGCAGTGATCCTTGAATGCATATTTTTCTTGCCTTCTAGAAGCTCGATATTGAATTTGCTGTATTTGTGTAATTTCAGATCTCCAAGGTTTGAAATTTCGTCCTGTGGTAGCCCTCTGAGTCCTCTTTCCAACCCTGTAGGTCTGATCAACATCAGATTCTCCAAGAAATAGTTATGTCCAATATCCTACGCTGACCTAATTATAGACCAATTCAGTAGAGCGAACTTGTACGAAGTGCCACGTGTCACTGTTTCAACCTTTGGTCCTGAAAACGATACACAACAAACTAAAGCCCGTCCTCTTTCTATCACTTATTACAAAATTTGAATCCAATGCCCAGAGAGAAAGTTATGACGATTTTCCCAAGGTCACCTGTTTGACATGAAATTCAGGAGCCTGCAAAAACCCTAACTTCCTCAGATAATATCTCCGACAATCTAGTGAACCAATATCTGAAATTTGGACACGAACTTCATCAGGATTTTGCCCAAATGGGTTTTTGGTTTCAACATCTGAAGTTTCACAAGAGAAAAGTTATAGCGAAAATGCCACGATGTCCTAGTTATGAGTAGCGAAATCCTTACATGATGAGGATATGAGGGTCACAATTTATATAAATGCTTAGGTTGAGAGGGTATTCAACAAGCGAACGTTGGAGGGAATTTAGGAGCTTAGCAAATTATTAATTATTGAAAATTCAATGACCAAAACCAATGATTAGTGTCATGCCACAACCCCATGGGGTTTTAGCCCACTAACTTGGGTTCTAACTTCAAACACGAATATCTCTCAAACCGTGAAGAATTACGTGGCATGCCATATATAACATCTCAACAAGTAGAAACCATCCAAAATATTCTTGACTTGGAATAGAGTAAGTTGTCAAGTCAAAATTCCTATGAAATATCAGGGTAGCCCCTGGTGTTGCTTGGGTTGACATCAATGACAACCACTGATCAACAACATTCTCACGGTATCTTACCAGATACCCCTTTTCTACAGTCATATCCAACTTCTTCCTCTTCTCACTAAGCCCATGACAGTAGGCTGTGCTGCCGAATATCCTAAAGTGACTCACTTCAGGCTTGTTGCGAGGGAAGACACTTTCTAGCGTGATCTTTCCCAATGCAGCGCGAGGAATCCTGTTTTGAACATAGACGACTGTGTTACAAGCTTCAACCCACAAAAAATTGGGCATGTCTTGATCATACAACATCGCCCTTGCAGCTTCGACAATAGTCATGTTTTTCCTTTCTGCCACACCATTATGCTCCAAATTATATGGAGCGGTCCACTCTCTTCTGATACCTTCCCTTGAACAGAACCCAATGAATTCCTTGTCTGTGTATTCACCACCATTGTTTTCATGTAGTACCTTGATCTATTTTCCTATCGGATTTTCTACTAGAGCTTTGAACTCCTTAAAACGACTGAAGACTTCGTCTTTGGTCTTCACAAAGTAGTTCCAGGTCTTTCTGGAATGGTCATCAATAAAGGTGAAGAAATACTCAACAACACTAAGAGCTCTAGTGGACATTGGTTCACAGATATTCGAGTGTATCAGGCCCAATACACCCTCAATCCTATTGCTGCTTCTCTGATAAGTTGCCTTGGCATATTTACCTAGTACGCACCCTCTGCAGACATCGTCCCACTTGGTGCTCAGTTCTGGAACTCCTGTGACAGTTTTCTTGAGGATTTTTAACGCCACATGATGCAAATGTCCCATTCTTTTGTGCCATATTTCATTCAGGTTCGTTTCATTAGCGTTGCCAATTAGTGACATTGGGGATTCGCGCTGCAACTTATAAATTTTGTTGCTTCTTACTCCGATCTGTGTTTTCTTCTTCCAACTTGGATGTTTGACGTAAACCTTGTTGCCAATAAAATAAACATCATAACATCAATTTTGAAGTTGAGACACTGAGAGCAATTTCATCCCCAACTCTGGTATATGCAACACATTCGTGGCCCGAATCTTATTTCCGGCCTCGGTCTGAAATACCACGGTACCTCTTCCAGTCGGGGTACATTTTTATTTATTACCTGTGGTTGTTATAAAATTCAATTGCTCCTTTTGTTAGTCGGAAAAATATTCCCGTACTCCCGTCATATGAGCAGAAGCTCCACTGTCAATGTACCAGACTTTCAAAGAAGCTGTGCTTGACACACAAGAAAGTTCTTCTTCAAGTCTGGACGCTAGAACAGAAACATCATGATCCATATGTTTTATCATGCTTCTTTCCTTCTCTGGAGAACTGCGTGAAACCCTCCGAGCTGCTACCACATTGTCATATTTCTGTTCACTTTTCGATTCTCCTTTCCTGTTACTCATCTCTAGCTCTGATACTATGTGAAATTTTCAATATGAAATTCGAACATTGCAGTGATAGATTTATTTCTCCTAATTATTATTTCAATAAGTTATTTTCATAAATCTATGAGTAAATTTTGAAATAAATACTATTGCAACATTCACAATTATATATGCAGAGAAGTAAATAGTGAAGAACATAAGCATAAGAACCAATCACATGTACACAATTATTTTTGGAAAAATGTCCCTGGAAAAACCCAATGTGAGAAAATCGGTGTAGCAGATGAGGGTTTTATTAATATTATTCAGCAAATGAATCTTTACAAGGAATACAATAGAAGATAAAATCTGAAAACACCTGAGACAGAATATTCGGCTCCTCCCGACAATTTCCAGACACCTTGATTAGCCTCTGCTTCCCTATCTGCATGTCTGCGTGTTTCACTACGCAGTCTCTACGCTGGACTGTGTAAGTCTACATGGGATCACGACGCTGCAGCCCAGTGCTGCCTCCTGTGATCCACTATGTCCCTCTGTACTTGAGTTCAGTCATTGCTGACTCCCCCCTTCTCCTTCTGCTCCTGCAACTCTCTGCCTTGCAACTCTCCCACTGAGATCGAATTCTATTCTTTCAGAATTGATCTCCTTTGGGTACTGAGTGTATGCCCGACTTATTTTCCAAATGACCCTCAAGCCTTCTTTTATAATCTTCTTGTTGATGAATCAATGACCCAGATTAGAATATTAATCAATGGCTAAGATTAAAACTTGACTTGATCTTTGTTTTCTAGAAGATTAACACAACTTATTAATACCTTTTAATTATTTAATTTCCCTAAGTTTAGACTTAGGGTCTCCATTAAAATAATTAATTCTTTTAATAAGTCATGAACCGAGTGGATTTTCCACAAACGATTTTTGAGTTCTTTGGAATACCGATGTCCAAGCCTCCTTACAAAATTTGAGACTTAGAACACTTTCTGATGCTACAAAAATAAACAATACCTCTCCAACTCTAAGTAGATTGATTCTTTTACAATAATGACTCTTTTACAATTTTACAATGATGATTTTTACAATACTGACTTTGACACGACCCGATACTTGACTTGACACTGCTTCTTTGAACACTAGCAGTTGTTGAGGTATTGTTGTGCTTGCTTCAAGTAATGGTATTTTGGTGTTGCATTGTCCTTCTAGTATGTGTCTGAGTTGTCCTATTGTGTCCTCCTTCTTGTACATGCATTAATGAACAAGACCCAAACCAATATGCAAACAAAATACTTACACTGTCCTGCAAACCATATGTCAGAGAAATACTCAAAATTCAAATGTAAATACGTTGAACATTTATGAACAAAACCCAATCAAACATACATACAAAATACTTACATTGTCCTACAAAAACACATATCAGAGATGATATTCAAATTAAATTCAAACACTAATCATACTTACCTTTTTGTAGCAGACTTACCCTTGACTGTTGATGTGTTGTCCTTACTGCAGTGATCCTTGAATGCATACTTTTCTTGCCTTCTAGAAGCTTGATATTGAATTTGTAGTATCTATGTAATTTTGGATCTCCAAGGTCTGAAATTGCGCCCTGTGGTACCCCTATGAGTCATCTTTCCAACCCCGCAGGTCTGATCAATATTGGATTCTTCAAGAAATAGTTATGCCAAATCTCCTACAATGACCTGATTATAGACTAGTTCAGTAGAGCGAACTTGTATGAAGTGCCACATGTCACTGTTTCTTCCTTCAGTCCTGAAAACGATATCCAACACACTACAGTCTATCCTCTTTCTGTCACTTTTTACGAAATTTGAATCCAATGCTCAGGGAGAAAGTTATGACAATTTTCCCAAGGTCACTTATTTCAAATGAAATTCGGGAGCCTATAAAAACCCTAAATTCTTGATCCAGGTGGATATTGGTGGCCACCCACCTATTCCATTTGGATGTCCACCATTAGTTCTTTCAACTTTTCAGTTTCATCACAACTTACTATTTTTACAATTTTTCGGGTCCTGAACTTCCGGAGTTGTTTTGAGGCCCTAAACGACGTTTTTTGGGACAACCGAGAGCAACATGGGTCCATGGACTGATGTTGCTCACCTCAAAATTCGTAGTCCTCAAATAGATCTTTTTGACAAGGTATGGTGCGCGTCAAATGAAGATCGTATGCCAAAGTTACGTCCCTGGCAAGTTGAAACACCAATTCACCCAAACGGGGCCCATAGTTTTGGCGCTTCATCTCCTGGGGTTAGGTTTTTGCATGTTTAGTGTTTTCCATTGTTTCTCAATAATAAATAGGCCCCCGAGCCTCATTATAATACAGTTTAGAGGAATGTAGCCACCACATCTCTTCTCATAGATAAGCTACGATCGCCCTAGCTAGTTTATTTCCATTATGTTTGTAAACATATTTTAGTTATTTGATATTAATGAAATGAAGTATTATTTCCACTGCATCTCCGTGTTTATGTCTATTCTGTATTTTATTGTGTTCTTGTATAAATCTGGATCAATGTTATCAAAGTGGTCTTCTCTTTCTCTGTTTTTCTTTGCATGTCCCCAACGAGGTCAAGGTATAAGGAGTTAGGGCTTGATCTGGTTGAACCCTTGCAAGATTAGCCTTGCAAACCTCGATGACCTCCCATGGCGGAAGAAAAGAAAGACGAGGGAGCAGGAGATCCTATCAAAATATTGCTCGAGGAGGCCCTCGAGAAATAAAGGAACGTGATGATGGATAAATTTGCTCCTATCCTTCAACGGCTGCCCACCTACGACGCATTTGTATCCAACAACCACTCTGGAGGCGCCACTCCCTTCAAGGTACAAGTAAACTTTGACATTCCTGTATTTGAAGGCTAGATATATGCAAATGTCATAGATAATTGGTTGAATTTTCTAGAAGGGTATTTCTTGGTCCATGTCAAAGACTGGTGAGAAAATATTATTTTTGCACTCCTCAAAGTCGTCCCCCATGTCAAAGACTGGTGGGAAACCTACTATGAGCAAAACGACGAGGGGGAACCCGCTCTGTTCTCAGCCGCACCCACTTGGAATTCTTTCCAAGATGGCATCAAGGAACAATATTACTCTGTGGGGAGCTATGAGGACGAGTACATCCAATGGACCACGTTGCGGCAGCAAAGGGATCAAGATGTGCACGAACTGACAAATTTGTTCCATACCCTGCGCACAAAGTTGGATATTAAAGATTCAGAGAGACATTTGGTGCTCAAGTACCACAACTGTCTGCACAAACACATTCAAGAGGAAATAGAGTTCCTCGACATTACCTGGCTTGGCACAACATATCGCTATGCCAGCAAGATTGAGCAGAAATTTAAGCAGAAGAAGCGAGACTTTGGATCCGTGAATCCGAAGCCAGGGAAAGGCACCCCTGAACCACATAATAGGGGGCAAAGCCAAAGTGGGGTGACTCAGAACACCACCACAAATCCAAAGAAGGACACGGGGAAGTGGTGTGAATTTCATAACAGCCCCACTCATAGCACAAACGAGTGTCAAGCCAAATAGTCGTTGGTGGCTGAACTGAAGGCACCCTAATCAGATGCATGTTCTGATCCTGAGCCAGAACTAGACAAGGGAGATGAAAAAGGGAAGCAGATCATTGATGCAGACCCTAGTGCCATTTTCGCCACCACCGAGCTCCAGAGGGAGGATTCCGAGGATCTAGAGGATGGGGAGTGCCTCTTCTATTCGCAAATGTGGGTGAAGGGTTCTACACTGCAATTTCTTGTCGATAGTGGAAGCCAAAAGAACCTCATTTCAACAGAGGGGCGACTCAGAACACCAACACAAATCCAAAAAAGGACACAGGGAAGTGGTGTGAATTTCATAACAACCACACCCACAACACAAACGAGTGTTGGGCCAAACAGTCGCTGGTGGCCGAACTGAAGGCACCCGAATCAGATGCATGTTCTGATCCTGAGCCAGAACTAGACAAGGGATATGACAAAGGGAAGAAGATCATTGATGTGGACCCTAGTGCCATTGTCTCCACCACCAAGCTCCAGAGGGAGGATCCCGAGGATCTAGAGGATGGGGAGCGCCTCTTCCATTTGCAGATGTGGGTGAAGGGTTCTCCACTGCAATTTCTTGTCGATAGTGGAAGCCAAAAGAACCTCATTTCAGTAGAGGTCATGAAGTGACTCGACCTACTGACCATAGCACAACCGCAGCCGTATACCATCGGGTGGATTCACCTAGGGAGAGATCTCCGCGTTCGCCAATAGTGTCGTCTTCCGTACAACATCAAGCCATTCACGGATGAGGTATTGTGTGATGTTGCTCCTCTTGATGTATTATTGGACCAACCATAATTGTGGAGGCGACATGCTATGTATGAGTCTAGGCCTCGTTCTGTTGTTATTACTTTGGGAAATAAATTTTATAGGATACCAGAGGTAGTACTGCCTCTTGCCATCTCTTTGACTATTGCAAAACAAATGAAGTAATATTGTTTCCCAAACCAGGAAATTTATTTTCCTTACAACTCGCTCACCGGGAAAGAAGAATATTGTGGCCACAACCTTGAAATAGGGCCTCCCTACACAACTTTAGCAGATGGACAAAGTCGTGGAGGATTACGAAGGCATTTTTTCCTCACCCACAGAGGTTCCTCTACACTATCTAGACAAGCACTCCATTGATCTGACCCCCGGCGCACTGCCACCTGATATTTCCATACCTCATGTGATTACACAGACAAAATCCACACATGTACTGTCTGAGGAAACCAAATTTATTGAACGCATTCAACACGTCTGCCAGCATGTCCATCAACAGGTCCATGGCATTCTAGACAAATCCAATAGCAAGTTCAGCAGAATTTGCGTCTCATGGAGGAACTTAACACAATGGGGACCATTTCTTCCTAAGGAGGGAGGAATGATCTAGGTGGATATTGGTGGCCAACCACCTATTCCATTTGGACCCCCACCATCAGTTCTTTTAGTTTTTCAGTTTTAGCACAACTTACTATTTTTAGCAGTTTTTCGGGTCCTAACTTCCAACGCTGTTTTGAGGCCCTAAATGACGTTTTTTGGGAAAACCGGGAGTAGTCCCCAGATATATCTTTCTAACGAGGTATGGTGTGCGTCAAACAGAGATCGTATGCCAAAGTTACGTCCCCGGGAAGTTGAAATGAAGTATTATTTGATATTAATGAAATGAAGTATTATTTCTGTTGCATCTCTGTGTTTATGTCTATTTCTGTATTTTATTGTGTTCTTGTATAAATCCGGATCACTTCCTCAGATCATATCTCCAAAAATATAGCGAAACAATATCTAAAATTCGGTCATGCACTTCATCAGGATTTCAGCTCAAATGGGTTTTTTTTTTCAGCATTTGAAGCTTTGTAGAAAAAAAATTATAGCGGTAATGCCACGATGACCTTTTTTAAGTAGCAAAATCCTTGCATCAGGAGGATATGAGGGTCACAATTTATATAAATGCTTAGGTTGAGAGGGTCTTCAACAAGTGAACGTTGGATGGATTTTAGGAGTTTAAAAAATTATTAATTATTGACTATTGAATGACCACAACCAATGATTAGTATCATGCCACAACCCCATGGGGTTTTTGCCCAATAACTGGGGTTACTAACTTCAAACACAAATATCTCTCAAACCGTGAAGAATTATGTGGCGTGACATATATCAATGGAAACATCTCGACAAGTAGAAACCATCCAAAATATCCTTGACTCAGAATAGAGTAAATTTACAATTCAAAATTCCCATGCAAGATCGGGGTAGACCCTGGTGTTTCTTGGGTTGACGTCAATGATAACCACTGATCAAAAATACCCCCCTTTGGCACTAATGGAAACACAAGTATTTCCCTTGCGATCATGAAACCTCTTCCTACAACATTCTCTCCCCCTTTGTCATCAATGGCAAAGGGTAACTCAACTTGAAAAACGTCATTCCGTGGACCTATACACACCTCAACTCCCCTTTTTTTTACTTAGTTAGATAAGAGAAAGAGTCTAATGAGAACTTGGGAGAATCCCAAGCTCTAGGAGAAGATACTCAAATTATTCACGAGGTAGTGGTTTGGTAAAGATGTCAACAATTTGTTCCTTTGTGCCAACATATTCAAGCTTGATATTCTTTTCAATGGCCTGCTCTCTAACCAAATGATATTTTATCAGAATGTGCTTTGTTTTGGAAAGCTTCACAGGATTATTGGAGATACTTATGGCACTGGTGTTATCGTAAAAGATGGGAATAGGCTCATCAAACTTGACTTGAAGATCTTACAAAGTTTGCTTCATCCAAAGAACTTGAGTACAACAACCTGTTGTCACGATATATTTTTCTTCTGTTGTGGATAACAAGATTGAAGACTTCTTTTTACTTAACCATGAAACAAGGTAACTGCCTAGATAGAATGCTGCTCCACTGGTAATCTTTCGATCATCAACACTTCCTGCACAATCTGCATATTTATAAGCTTGGATAACTAGATTATTTCCTTTGGGATACCATAAACCATATTCTGTTGTGCCCTTAAGATATCAGAGAATTATTTTGACGACAATAATATGAGATTATTTTGGTGCTGCTTGGAATCTTGCTACTTGTCCAACTGCCTGCATTATGTCTGGTTGAGAAGCTGTCACATATAGAAGACTTCCAATCATAGATATATAAAACCTTTGGTCCATATATTTTGACGAGTCTTCTAAACTTAACTTGCAACTTGTTACCATTGGGGCGAGGACATGCTTGCAACTTCCATCTTGAATTTCTTGAGAATTTCCTTGATGTACTTAGTTTGATATATAAATATTCCTTTATCTCGCTGAGATATCTGAAGCCCTAAAAAGCATGTCAGCTCGCCAAGTAAAGACATTTCAAACTCACTTTGCATCTTTGTGGAAACTTTTTTACTTAATATGTCATCATTGCTTCCAAAAATTATATTGTCCACATATACCTCGATAATTGTTAGGTTTTTTTGATCCACTTTCACATAGAGATTTTTGTCTACGCTTCATTTATTGAATCTTTGTTGATGTAGATATCCATCAAGACAAGCATACTAAGCTCTAGGAGCTTGCTTGAGACCATATAGTGCCTTCTTTAATCTACAAACATAGTCTTCCTTTTCAGAGGGCAGAAAACCTTCGAGTTTTTCAATGTAAAATTCTTCTTCCAATTCACCATTTATAAAGGCCGACTTAACATCCATTTGGTAGACCTTGATTTTTCTCGAGCATGCATAAGCAAGAAACACTCTGATAGCTTCCATTCTGGCAATGGGAGAAAATGTTTCTTCAAAATCAATTCCTTCAACTTGTGCTTATCCTTTGCAGACTAATCTTGCCTTATTCCTGGTAACCTATCCATCCTCATTCAATTTGTTTCTGAAGATCCATTTAGTTCTAATAACATTTTTATCCTTTGGTCGTGGAACCAATTCCCAAGTTTCATTCTTCTCAATTTGATCCGGTTCTTCATTCATAGCTACTACCCAGTTCATCCTGACTAGCTTCCTCAAAATTGCTAGGCTCAAAAGTTGCTAAAAAGGCAAGGTGGGCTTGTTGTGATGAACGAAGCTATCAACTTCTTCTGGTTCCAATTCCTTCATTTATGTTGCCGATGATTTGATTTGATGGATGATTCTTTTGACATCATTCTTTTAAAGCTTTTGGAGAATTTTCTTGTACATCTTGCTGATCATTTCTTATTTCCTCTTGGTTGACTGTTGTTTCCTTATTTGATTGGTCTTGTTCTGGAGCTTCTTCTTCATCCTTCACAGATTATCCCTCAGATCCCTCAAATTTTCTAGAAAGGACAATCTCATCGTCATCCTTTATAACACTATCTTCATCAAAAGTAACATTTATGCTTTCCACTATTTGTTTTCGTCTCAGATTGTAGCATTTATAAGCCTTCCTTTTGCGTGAATAACCAATGAAAATACCTTCATCGACACAAGAATTGAACTTGCCCAATTTTTTATCTTCTCTTTTGATGTAGCATTTTCTTCCAAATATTTTGAAGTATTTGATGTTAGCCGATCTTCCTTTCCATAATTGATATGGATTCATGTTACAATTGTTCCTTAGCAAACCTTTGTTTATAATGAATACAGTTGTATCGATTGCTTGAACCCAAAATTTATCATCTAATTTTGAGTCATTTAACATTGTTATGGCCATTTCCTGTACGGTTCTGTTTCTTCTTTCAACAACTCCATTTTGATGTGGTGTTTTGACTGTTGAGAATTTCCTTTTTATTCCATTTTCATTATTGCTTAAATACCTTGGAACTGAATTCTCCGCCATTATATGATCTCAGACATTTGATCTTCAAATCAGTTTCATTTTCAACCAATTCCTTGTAGATTCTAAAACACTCGAATGCCTCGGTCTTTTTCTTTAAGAAGCTGACAACTATCATTCTGGTGTAATCATCTATCATTTGCATAAAATATAATTCTCTGTCTAAACCTTTTGTTCTCATGGGACCACATAGATCAGTATGTACTAATTCCAGACGTGATGCAAAGTGTTCTTTTGTCTTGAACTCAACTTTTGTCTTCTTGCAGTGTAGACAAGATTGACATATCGTATTGGTAGGTTTTGAAATTTTAGGCATTTCTCTTACTGCTTCCTTCTTGTTGATCCTGACCAAATTGTCGAAATTTATATGTCCCATTTGTTTGTCCCATAACCAACTTTCGTGTTCTTTTGCTAAAAATCACCCTTTAGGTGTCTCATCCAAAATATATATGTCATTTGGAGCTCTGCTTGTTGTAGCCACAATTTTACTGAACTTGCCTTTCCCGATTTCACATTCCTTAGATTTAAATAGAATAGTGTGTCCTTGATTTCACATTTGTCCAACATTGAGAAGATTTTGATTCATATTTTCAACCAACAAAACATCTTTCTCTAATGCATTCTTGCTTCCAAGTGTGACTGTACCTACTCCTATGACGTTTGAAAACCCATCATTTCCAAATGGCACTGTTCCATTCTTCTTTCCTTCAAGGATATGAACTTATTCCTATCTCCAGTCATATGAGTTGAGCAACCACTATCAACATACCAAAAGTTTCTATTGCTTTGAGCCTTGAGAGTGATAACACAATTTTCAGTCTTCTTTTTCCATATTTGTTCATTCTAATTTTGCGAGAATTCCTTTGAAGAACTTCCAAGTCTGCAATATTTAGCCAGGTGTCCAGAATTGTTACATTTGTAATATTCAACATAATCTCTCAAATGATCAAATCTGTTAATATTCTGATGAGTTCTGGAATATCCATTTATGAAAGATCTCCCAAAATTGTATTTATTCCAAACATACGTGTGAAATTCTATCGCTCTATGTCCAAACCTTCCACATGAATAACAATGACCATAGAAGATAGGTTGATACCTGAGAGGAAATATTATTCGAATAATTGTCTTCCATGGTACTTCCTACGAGTCCTAATCTCTCGAGTTTGTTAGGAGGTCTACCTGCTTGTTATATTTTGCATATCCATATTTTTTTGTTGTCATAGAAGGACTTGGCTCCTTTTCGGATTTTTATTTGTAACCAAGACTAGTCTTATCACTATTTGATCGCTGATTGTTGATGATTTCTTCCAATGCCTTGGAGCTGTTGGTGTAGTTTGGAAGAGTTTTTCCTTTTTTTACTTGCTTTCGTAGAGAAACTATTTCAACTTCCAATGTTTCTCTTCCTTTTTACTTTCCTTTAATTCTTCCTTGAGAGATTCTTCAACTCGTTTGTATTATTTAGCCTTGATTTTAAGATTTAGGACTTGTTCCCTTTCTATCTTTAATTCGTCTTCAAGAGTGTTGACATGCTTCTTCTTGACTTTGAGCTCTTTGATAACCCTGATCACGTCGTTTTGAAATTCAACCTCAGTCATCTCTTCTTCTTCATCAGATGCTTCTTGCTTATTATGCTTGGCCATAAACAATACTCTTTTGTTGATTTCTTCTTCGTTATCTTTGTCTTCATCAGATGAGGAGCTATCTTCTTTGGAGAAGAAAATCTTCTTAAACCATTTCTTCTTGTCTTGCTTGTTGAACTTCCTCAGACCTTTCTTTCCTTTCGTAACATCCTCATTTTTGTGAGGACTCTTGGCTGCAAAATGCCCAACCTCACCACAATCGAAACATATCATTGGAATTTTACCTTTGAATTTCCGTGTACTCGTTCTCATTTTTCGTGTGAAGTAGGCAAATTCTTTATCTTAAAATTCTTCTTCATATTTTTCCTTTTCTTCTTCCTTACAACTACAAGTTTTCGCTTTCGGAGTATGCTTGTCCTTACTAGTCTTCTTGGATGCGATGAATGTTGTTTCTAGGTGAGATGTGTCATCCTCTTCTTCAATCCTCATTTCATATGTCGTAAGCACTCCATGAAATTCATCTTTGCTGAGATTGGTTAGATTTGAACTATATTCCAAGACAGATACCTTTGGGCTAAATCTTGCCGGCAAGGTTCTAAGGATCTTTCGGACAACAATTTTCGTGTCGTCAGGTTCTCCCAAACCTTCCAATGCATTTGTCATTTCATCAAAACGCTGTAAGTATGCATCAATATTTTCATCTTCCTTCATTTTGAGTTGCTCAAAATTTTCCTTGTAAATTTGAAGCTTTGTTTCTTTCACGTTTGAGTCACCTGTATATATATTCTCAAGCTTGCACCCATACTTCTTTAGCAATTTTGCAACTCAGTACCTTAATATAGACATATTCGATAGGCCCACCGATAATGAGATCTTTAGCCTTTGCATCATATATCATATTTTTCTTATCTTGTTCATCTTGCGTCGCTATAAAGCCTTTTTCAACGATTTACCATACTTCGTATCCTCGCGCCAACAAATGAACCTACATTCTTCCACTCCAAAGTGCATAGTTATTTCCATTGAACAGAGGAACTCTATTCATGGTATGCTCCATAATCTCCTTCCAGTTGTTAGACTACTATTGAAGGAACCAAGCTCTGATACCAATTGTTGGAAATACTGGGGGGGGGTGGTGAATCAGTATTTCTTATCAATTAGCACTTTTAAATATTTTCAGAGCATTAGTTAATCTTCAATTATTTTTGATGTTTATCTAGTAACAACAGTAAACATTAGAACACAATAGGCATATGAATTTTAGGTGGAAAACCCCCTCTGGGTCAAAAACCATTGAATGCTTTTCTAATAAATTCTTTAATATTGAAGCCCAACTAAAATGAAAGGTATAACTTCCTATAATTATAGAGAAACATTCTTCTCTAGCTCCCACTGGAAGGACGCCCCAACGCCCTAGTTTCTTTAGTAGTCAAATGAATGGATGCCCCAACATCCTAGACCGACCTATCACTTTGAAGTGTTTACAGGCTCTGACCTGTAGGTGACTTCATGCACCAACCTAGCACCTCCCTACCACCCTATAATGATTAGAAATAAGATTAGAGTGTGGAATCCCATACCAGGGACAATGATCCACGATACAATATGATTCACAATGATTTTATTGAACTAGACCAATCACCCAATCATACTATGACCTCCAACCCAACCATAAAATTATCCAACAATGACACTTATACCTCCCAACAATGCCTCTCCAACTCTAGGAATATTGGATATTTTACAATAATGACTCTTTTACAAATTTACAATGATGATTTTTACAATACTGACTTTTGACACGACCTGATACTTGACTTGACACTGCTTCTTTGAACACTAGCAATTTTTGAGGTATTGTTGTGCTTGCTTCAGGTAATGGTACTTTGGCATTCCATTGTCCTTATAATATTTGTTTGAGTTATCCTATTGTGTCCTCCTTCTTGCACATGCATTAATGAACAAGACCCAAACCGATATACAAACAAAATACTTACATTGTCCTTCAAACCATATGTCAGAGAAATATTCAAATTCAAATGTAAATACGTTCAACATTTATGAAAAAAACCCAATCAAACATACATACAAAATACTTACACTGTCCTGCAAAAACAAATGTCAGAGATGATATTCAAATTAAAATTCAAACACTAATCATACATACCTTGTTGTAGCAGACTTACCCTTGACTGTTGATGTGTTGTCCTTACTGCAGTGATCCTTGAATGCATACTTTTCTTGCCTTCTAGAAGCTCGATATTGAATTTGCAGTATCTATGTAATTTTGGATCTCCAAGGTCTGAAATTGCGCCCTGTGGTACCCCTATGAGTCATCTTTCCAACCCCGCAGGTCTGATCAATATTGGATTCTTCAAGAAATAGTTATGCCAAATCTCCTACGATGACCTGATTATAGACTAGTTCAGTAGAGCGAACTTGTACGAAGTTCCACGTGTCACTGTTTCCACCTTCTGTCCTTAAAACGATATCCAAAAAACTAAAGTTCATCCTATTTTTGTCACTTTTTATGAAGTTTGAATCCAATGCTTAAAGAGAAATTTATGACGATTTTCCCAAGGTCACCTGTTTGACATGAAAATCGAGAGCGTGCAAAAACCCTAACTTCCTAAGATCATATCTCTGAAAATATAGCGAACCAATATCTGAAATTTTGTAACGCGCTTCATCAGGATTTCATCTCAAATGGGTTTTTTGTTCAAGATCTGAAGATTCAAAGAAAAAAATTTATAGTGATAATGCCACGATGACCTGTTTGAAGTAGCGAAATTCTTGCATTAGGAGGATATGAGGGTCACAATTTATATAAATGCTTAGGTTGAGAGGGTCTTCAACAGGTGAGCGTTGGAGGGAATTTAGGAGTTTAAAAACTTATTAATTATTGAATATTCAATGACCACAAAAAATGATTAGTGTCATGCCACAACCCCATGGGGTTTTAGCCCACTAACTGGGGTTACCAACTTCAAACATGAATATCTCTCAAACCGTGAAGAATTACGTGGCATGCCATATATCAACGGAAACATCTCGATACGTAGAAACCATCCAAAATATATTTGACTCATAATAGATAAATTTTTCAAGTAAAAATTCCCATGCAATATCGGGGTAGCCCCTGGTGCTGCTTGTGTTGACATCAATGACAACCACTGATCAACAAATAAATCACACTGCAATCTACACAAACAAAACTATAGAAGAATAAACGTTGGAAGAATTGTTAGCACACACATAAAATAACACAATTATTTTTGGACAAAAGTCCCCAAAAATACCCAACTTGGGAATACCAGTGTAGTAGATGAGGGTTTTTTTTATTATGCAATAGTGAAATATGAGTACATCTAGGGATGCACAACTGGAAATCCAAACAACAAGAAAATATGGGAAAAATAATGAAGGGAATTACCCTTATCCCACAAGAAATCTCTGGCATGATTTGCCTTTAGAAAACTGGTCGTCCAAACCTCAGCATGAACCTCTCTGCGCTATATCTATGCTGTCTTCCACATGTGTGACTTGAAACTGCATCTGATGAAGTCGTTCTGCCTCCAATTGCTGAGGAAATCGACTCTCTGACCTTCTGGAACCACTGCTCGACCTCTGGAACTGAGAATGATTTTTCTCACAACCAAATCGATTTGCCTTCTGAATCTACTACGCAAAGCCTCTTCGTTGCCTCTCTGGGATAACTTGGACTTCTTGCTGCTGCCTCTCCAGATCTGGAAATATTTCCTCCAGATCATTGTCCCTTACCCTCACATTGCTTCGATCTCTCTGACTCTCTCTTTGGCAACTAACTGTTTCTACTTTGTAAATTAATCTGCCAATGAAATCGAACTACTGAAGTGTTTTCTCCATCACCACATCGACCTCCTCTTATAATCCTCTGTTGGAGCACCAACGACCAAAATTAGAACATAATCCATGGCTAGGATCATCTTTTGATCGATCCGTGTGAGTTTCTAGACTATTCTCACATTATCTCAATTAATATTGATTAATTAACCATATTCCCTAAGCTTAGACTTAGGAAATATTTAAAAATAGGTTAATAATCTAACTGAGACACTTCTAGGTGGAATTTACAGAAATGGTTTTTGGATTTTGGATAACTCATGTATTCTAGCCTCTCCACAAAATATTGTGGCTAGAAAACATCTAATGCTAAAAAAACTAACACTTCCTCTTAGCGAGGAATGTGTTTTAGTGTTTCACTTGCTGCCACAACACCCTGTCTCTGCATAATCTCCTGTCACGCTGCTGATGTTTGGCTATTGATGCCCACCAACCACTGTGCAACTCTGATATGTGTTGCATCTATGTTACTGTTGACCCTGCTGAACTACTGCCAACACTGAATCTGCACTACAACTCTAATGCTGCTGCTACTGCAACATCTGCAACTAAAGAAACATCCTAAATATTTAACCAACTATGTTCAGTATGATGCATCTGTCACCTGAGTCCTGACTGCTACTAGCATATGCACTGTCATTGAGGAATTTGTGTTGCTGCTGACTCTGCACTATGCCATCTGTACTGCTGCTAACTTTGCACTGCGCTCCCCAGTATCTGACTACTACTAGTCTCTACAACTATCACTCTGGCATCTGACTGCACCAACTGCCACTGGTCCATCCTGCTACTAAATATTGTGGTCCCCCGTAACCATGTACGAATATAAGAGGTTGACTCCTCAATGATCCTACCTATCTATAACTCTTTGGGGCTACAACACCAAGTCATCCCACCTCACTCTTGGAGGTATGTCGACGAACATAACGAAGTCTTCCTCCAGCCTGGAGGAAAGCCTATCAATCTCTTCAGAAGCTACCTGTTGGTCCTGCTTCTCCTCCTTGTCCTTCTTTCTGAGAGGAAACTAGGTACTATAGTGACCAAGATCGCCACACCTAAAGCACTTGACCTTTAATAGGTCCTTCTTCTTCTTCCTCTGCTCGCCCTGCACTGACTGGGACCCTTTGATATGAGGGCCACATTCTCCTCCTCCTTCACCCTCTTCTGACCGTTGCTGCTGCAACTGATGGAGCTCTTCAGAAAATATCGTCTCAACTCCTCCTACTGCAAATAAGTCCACATTCTATCCCATCCTGTTAGCATGTATCTTCCCAATATACTTTGGACAAGAACCTGCCACTCCTTAGTGACATTGATGAGAGCTAATGGCGCTAGCTCTAAATATTGAGTCGCTACCCCAACAACCGTTAGTTGGTCTCAGACCTCCTGAATCCTGGTGAGGTAGGGGTTTATGCCTTCCCCTTTATGCATCTGGATGAGCCTCAACTTCTCCTTGAGGTACATCTTCCGCTACTCGGAAGTACCCTGATACAACGTGGCCAGAGCATAACACATCTACTTGGTAATATCCTTTCCAACTATATGCGAAACTACATGATCCTTGACTCCATCTAGGATCAAATGCTCCACCCATGCCATCTCCTTTCTGTACTCTTTGAGCTGATCTGCATCCGTGGGGATTTCCACTACATTATCAATGTAGGATTTCATGCCAAATTCATCTAGAAGGAAGGAGACCCTTTCCTTCCAAATGAAGTAGTTGGAAGCACCATCCAACTTGTCCTGATCTCTAAGCCCAACAGTGGCCATCTCTAAAAATGTCGAAAACTCTCTCTTCCCCTGTGCTCGGCTGCTACTCAGCTACTCGCACTCCCTCCTGGAATGCGTGGTTCTAAAAGCTGCTACTGCCAATATGCAACTGGAAATTCAAACTTTTGAGACTAGAAGTTCCCTAAGAGAAAATTTCCCTCAATTTGTGCTCTTCTTCCACCCAACGTAGGTTCTGCTCTAGTGAATTGCTGCAGGAACCCTCTGCATCCAGATAGAGATCCTCCCAACGAAAAATCTAAGATTCTTTCTGCCTTTGGAATCACTCGATCTAGAGAGATCAATGTTTTATGCCCCTCACTCAGAAAAATTGAATCTCCTCAAGTAACTCGACCTCTTGGCAAAGTGATTGCGCTGCCCCTGGGAATTTCGATCTTCTACCCACACTGAACAATGAATTTCCTTCCTTTCACTTCTAAGCTCTCCGAATGATCAAATGTGTTGTGATACCATGTGAAAATTTCCAAACTAGAATCCTATTGCAACAACTGGAAAGTATTCTCCTAATTGTTAATTTTATTTAACAATTTATTTGTTGTTTTCTATAGAAAATTCTAAATAAATCACACTGCAATCTACACAAATAAAAATGCAGAAGAATAAACGCTAGGAGAAATGGTAGCATACACACATAAAATAACACGATTATTTTTGGACAAAAGTCCTTGGAAAAACCCAACTTGGGAAAATTGGTGCAGCAGATGAGGGTTTATTTTATTATGCAACAGTGAAATTTGAGTACATCTATGGATGCCCAAATGGCAATCCAAACAACAAGAAAATCTGGGCAAAATACTGAAGTGAATTACCCTTCTCCCAGAAGCAATTTCTGTCACAACTTTCCTTCAACAAACTGGCCGTCTAAACCTCAGTGTGAGCCCCTCTTCTCTACCTCTGTGCTTTCTCCCACATGTGTGGCTCGAAACTTCCTCTAATGAAGTTGTTCTGCCTCCAACTGCTGAGGAAATTATCTTTCTTACCTTCTGGAACCTCTACTCGGCCTCTAGAACTGAGAACAATTTTTCTCACAACTAAATCGATCTGCCTGCTGAAGCTACTGTGCAAAGCCTCTATGCTGCATCTCTAGGATAACTCGGCCCTCTTGCTGCTACCTCTCTGGATTTGGAAATCTTTCCTCCAGATCACTGTCCCTTCCCTTCACACTTCTTCGATCTCTCTGACTCTCTCTCCGCAACTGACTATTGCTACACTGGAAATTTATCTGCCAATGAAATCGAACTGTTGAAGTGTTTTCTCCATCACCACATTCGCCTCCTCTTATAATCCTCTATTGGAGCACCAATGACCAAGATTAAAACATAATCAATGGCTAGGATAATCTTTGGATCGATCTGTGTGAGTTTCTATATTGTTCTCACCTTATCTCAATTAATATTGATTAATTAACCATATTCCCTAAGTTTAGACTTAGGAAATATTTAAAATCGATTAATAATATAATTGAGACATTTCTAGGTGGAATCTCCAGAAACGATTTTTGGGTTTTGGAGAAATCATGTATTCTAGCCTATCCACAGAATTTCATGGCTAGGACACATCTGATGCTACAAAAACTAACACCATGTACCAAAAATCTCACGAAACACCCTAAAAATGGTGTAAATTATTTTGAGTAACCCAAAAAACTAACACTAGTGTTTACACCAACAATTGTCAACTTCTCTACAACTACACCAAACTCGCTACCTGCAAATCTATGTTGGATATGATTTTGTACTCAACCATTGTTTCTTGTAAAGAATTTGTTACACATTCTATCATGACATCTCGATCTAGAGATAATGACCACATGTGAATACGAATGAAGATAACTTTGGAACAAAAGCAACGTGTGAAACTCCATCATCCTCTAAGTCAACACCATGGGCAAAAATCAAAGGACACCACATCATGTGTTGTGTAGGATATCTTAGAAAGATATTCATACCTCCATACAAGATAAGATTTTTTGATTAGTGTTGAGAAATCTAGGGCAGCTAGATTAGGGTGATTTCTCTTATCTTTGTTAATTGTTTGTGATATTCTTTTACTTAACTGGATGTACTTGTAAGTAGCTTATTCTTGACATGATTATTATAGCGTTCTTATCATAAAAAAATCTACCAAACTCTGAAGATCAATAAAACAAGAGGACACAAGATATAGGCAGCTAGTGAGGGCCAAAACCTCTCCTAGGGAGGAAAACCCACAATAATTCTTCTCTTCTTATAGAATCTTCAAATAACGAATTCCAAGACTATGATAGACCCAAGATAAAGACCCTCCAAGACCAAGTCAACCTCTCCTTTTATGAGCTTTTCCTTCACAAATTCAACCCAAGTCAGACTTCTTCAACACTTCAGACTTCAACCTCACTTTAGAATTTTGGCTACTACTTCAGGTCTGCATTTTTTCGGCCCTCTTGCAGCAACTAAAATTTTCGCACATGTGGGAGAAAGAGACTAATTTCAATCTTCTCTTTTCTTCACTTGGCTTGATCTTCTTTCCTTGGATATTCAGCCTTAATATTTGATCTTTCTTGACACTAAAGCTCCTTAGGATGACTGAGATTTTGGTCTTGTGGCTGCAATGTGTGCCCTAGTTTCTTTGCATGTGTGAGACAAAGCGACCCAAAACTTAGAATTCAAGGACTTCAATATTTATTCTCTTATTCTCCTCTTCTTCGTTGGTTTCTTTGTCCTTATTTTGTGCTTCAACGAACTTGGATGGATGATTTTTCAAATGAGGTCGAATGCCATGTATATATAGCCTTCTAATAATTCCTTCTATAAAAACTTGTAGAGGATTGTCATTTCAATCTAGGAATTTACCTATGGCCTTGATTTTATTAGTGTAATAGCATTGGGATATTTGATGCAAGGAAATTCACATTTGGCTCTAACTCCATCTCAATTTTGGATTTAACATTCAAAGCTCAAGAGAGGCTCCCCAATATGTAATTAGGTCACAAGAATTTCTCTTGCTAGGCCATTCTTTAACTATTTTTGACACTTGCGGAGCACAACTTGGATAATAGAGACATCTTCAAGTTTATAAGAATTTGCAAAGACATGAGGAAGACATACATTTTAACGAAAGACTTTGTTTTCAATTGCTGAAAATATAAATGAAATTGAGCATCATTGTGTATTGCAGCATGGTAACATCAAGAACATGTTGATTCATCAAAAGGAAAGAGTAATTATCTTTGGCATTGATTGCAATATGCAGCACTTGGCTCTAAATATTCATAAGGAAACTTTATTTTTAGCCTCCAAAAATTGGGCAATCAACAATTTGGCATAGGAAAAATTTAAAGAGAAAGACACAATCCATCAACACAAGGAGCCAATGGACTTGGGAAAGTAGAAATGCCCCACCTCTTATGTGAGTCAAGAAGAAGCAAATAGTAGTTGAGTCTTCCATTGCATTTCATGAACTTAAAATTTGTTAGAAACTTTAGAATTTTCATCAAGCAAGCCACATCAAGAACAATTATAATGCTTTTGACTAGTATGTTTTGAATTACTTTTCATAGTAGTAGAGGATTGCCTAGTTTTGTATTTTAAAGATTTAAACAATTTATGTAACTAATGTCAGGAGAAAAACAAAATTGTAGAGCATCTAATATTAATGTTCAATACATTTATTTGGACAATATTTTTTGAAAGTATTAATATATTGTATTCTGTAAACATGCCTTTCTTATCCATGTTCTTGATGGAAATGTATTATTTCATTTCATTATTTTCATAAAGCACAAATCAATGTTCTTGGATGAACAAAAATTAAACTTAGGTTTTAAGTTAGAGTAGTTCTATAAAAGAAAATTCATTTTTAGCCTTTTTTTACCTATCATAATTCATAAAATACAAATTAGTTTTCATGAGTGAATACAATTTAGAATTTAAGAGATCTTATATTAGGGGAGAGATGTCTAATGTTGTGCAGGGACGAGTAATTGTTATAGTATTGGTCCCACCAACCCACCAAAAATTGAGATATGTGCAACCAATATTTAAACAAAAACAAATAACGTTAAGTGCAAATATCTTTTAAATTATGTCCAAAATTTTCCAAGACATTGATTGGGCCCATAACTGTCCATAAATAGTCGCTTAAGTACTAAGAGTACAAATGATATTGTCCCAACTAGAAAACAAATAAAACCATAAATCCTTCCAAAATGGTCTATTCCAGAAGTACAAAGTAGCAATCACTTCAACATCCACTGGTCAGAACTGATGTTATGTATCCCAAATGCATATCCATACCTACACATAATAAAAGTTAATGTATGTTAGCCATAACTACTGTGTTATTAAACATTTAAACCCATTGTGTTCAATAAATGATACCCAACCCATTATATTTCCCATTAAAATAGATCAAAGAACATGGATTAAAAAAAAAAATTTCTTAGCCATTGGATCACATCCAAATCAATCAAGATCACACATTGTATTATCCCTAAGGAAAATTTACAGTAAATAACATTCATGCATAGACATAAAATTTACAAAAACATAAAAATAAATCAGATGCATAGTTTCACACCAAAATCAGACTATTGAGCCATTTTATTACTAAATAAATGTGTAAAGGATTAGGTGCTATAATGTATGCATCTGGGCTTGCTCTAGGAAATCTAGCTAAGCTCGAAATGAAGTACACATCACCTTTGAGTTCAATCATTGTGTTTTCATGACTCTGTGCTGAAGTGACCGAGAAATATGTTGCTGCCTCCAAATATTTGTTGTTGGAGCCATCTCCATTGCTTATAATATTCTGGGAAATTAATCCCAACCTCCCCACACAATACCCAAAAAAACCCTCGAAGGGTTTGGACAAAGCTTGACCCTGAAAAATTGACCTCCTTGTTCTTAGGTGTCTCTACTACTGGGTATAACACATTGTTGTGAAATATGATGTCTAATGCCCCCAAAATATCAACAATCCCTGTTAGAAGGCTTCCCATGCCTCCCCACCAAAAATCCATCTTGAAATCCTCTCCCTCCCCAAGCTCCTGGAGTGACTCCTCCAAATGCTGGGCAGTCCCTGTGTTGTTGTGAATGTCTATGCAATGTAGTATGAACTCTCTGCTACTAGTATGAATGGAACTCAGGCATAAATCCCTCCTTGGGCTGGTACTTGAATTCCATCGAAGAAAGTGCTGAGATTTCCGCTCGGAAACACCCGTGTGCTGAACAACATTGCAAACTTAGCACTTTCTCAAGCGTGTTATGTCAAAAGACAAATTCAGAAATGATGAGTGAATGAGAAAATGAGTGTATCCCTCCTCTTTTGTTCCTTAGCCTTCGAATTGCCCATTTGGGCCTAGCTATTCCCACACCAAATCCGCTCCAATGAGAGCGTAGTGTTGATTTTTGGTAGCATCAGATGTGCTCTAAGCCTCTAAATTTGTAGGGAAGCTAGGAAACATGTATTCCAGAATGCCCATAAATCGTTTTGGGAAATTCCACTTGGAGAAGGTTTTATTAAAATAATTAATTATTTTTAATGAATGCTTAAGTCTAAACTTAGGGAATAAAAATAATTAAAGGGTATTAGTAGAACTAGGTAGGAATATTCCAGAAAAAGACGAAGATCAAGTCAATATGATCTGAGCCATTGACTAGAATCTAAAATGTGTAGTTGATTCTTAACAAGAAGATTATTAGAAGGACTTCGATGGGCAGTTGCCTGAGCAGATCAATTTTCTCACTGGATGAAGTTCGGCAAGAGAAAATTGAATCAGAGGGAGAGTTGTAGGTTGGAGAGAGAGGGCATCAACAATAGTCGGGAGTGAAAGATCAGACTAGAAGAAGCAACACAAAGGAGGGACAAAACAGAGGCAGTGACGCTAGGACTGCATAGTCACTGCGCAAAGGGTGACGTAGTGAGATGCAATGAGGGCAATAGGTTCTCTCCAGAGTAGAAATTTCACTGTGAAGCATGAGACATTTGTCTGTAAAAATTCTCACAAAAATTCCTCTTCTATTCTGTTGTTTGTATCTTGTAAATGATATTTTGTTGAAGAATAATAAAGAAACCCTCATTTGCTACACCGGTTTTCCGACATTGGGTTATTCCGGGGACAATTGTCCAAAAATAACTATGTCATTGTGATTGTACTTGTGCTAGTATTTTTCCTCACATTTACTTTCTGTAGTATTTTATTTGTGAAGGGTGTAGTAGAATTTATTTCAATATTTGCTATGTAACACTGCAAATAACTTGTTTCTAATTTATAAGTAGAATAACTAATATCAATTTCTATAGTTGGGATTTTATTCAGGAATTTTCACATGGTATCAGAGCCAAGGTGAAGCAAGAGAGAAGAGCTAGAAGAGCCAGTGCTGAACAAAAGAGGGAGATAAAAGAGCTGCGTAGGCAACAGATCAAATCCTCAGAGGGATTACGCAATCCAGTCCAGGAGGGAAAAGTTTTTGTGGGAAAATTTCTCTCTGAGTGAGTCCACATAGAGAAATATTTCTAGATCAAAATTGTCCAATGATAGATGGAGTAGCACAGAGTAGTCTTCAAGTGGGACATGTTATCACTTCCCCCCGCTTCCCAAGGCTGAGAATGGAACTGAAGGAAGGTAACCACAAACCGACCTTTAGGTCAGGTAAATAGCTGTACCAAAACCAGAGAGGGATCTCTCAACGTCACTTTGCAGCCAAAGAGATGACTGGATATAATGATCTTAGGCTAGTTATGATGCTCATTATATTAGGGTTTTTGTTTGTTTGAAGTTTTGCTGGATAGCAATGACAGTTAGGGAACTAGGTCTAGTGTTTAGGTCATATTTCAAAGGTTAGATTGCAAAGAAAAGAATGAGGCCGGGTAGGTAAGATTAGGAACATGCTTAATTTTCACTTGTGTATAGGGTGAACAGAGAGAGAATCAGAATGAGAATTAAAATGAATTCATTCATCAGAAGATCAGAGACATGTTCATGTAAATATTATTAAAAGAGAGCATGGAAAGCATGATTTATTTCTATATACTGATAATATTAAGAGAAAGAAGAATATATGTGAAAGAAGGATAACATAACATTCAACTTGATAAGATTACAGAGAAAAAAAAATTCTCAAAGGCATACGACTGGAGTCTCAACACTATGTCTGCAACATTGTCTTTGATTTAATTAAAAACAAAAGCTTGTACAATAGCTCCACTGCAAATAACAAATTGTTGAAATCCATCTCAATTCATTGGTTTATGCTTTCAGTGTCAGACTTTTCTTCCCTGATTATCCGACTATAACATATCTTATGTAGCACACCCACTATTTGCTACAGTCTTTTTGGTCTACAATGGATGTCTAAAGTATGGGATGGCAGTTTTTTCTAAGAATTGAGCCCAATTGTGGTTTATTGCAAGTTTAGGTTTCTTTCTCTGGCATAAATAATAGGATTCAAGAGCTTAATTAGGTCTCTCTGAAATTCCTAGGGCATCTTTCAAGTCTTCTTCCTTCTTCCATGCATATGTCTGTTGTGTATTTGTGTTTGCTATGCTAGGTTGAAATTTTCCCAACTAATCCCACGTCTCACTATTGTGCATAGATTTGTGTGGGCATGTCTCATGCATTGGGCTACTCAAGTTTTCTTCTGTGATTAACGTCCTTTCAACTCATTGTTTTTTCTATCTGAGACTGTTGTTTTGTTTTCCCTTTGCTCTCCCTTTGTGTACAATCCCATGTCTAAATATTTTTTTTTGTCCTCAACACATTCATGAATGTCAACCTTAAAAAATCTATATGATATTCTCCTCGTGAATTCATGTAATCACATGATAGACAATGCTCTCAATTAACTTAAATGGCTTTAATTTTCTTATAACCTTTTCAAAATTTAATATTTTTATCGTATAACTTTCCCAAACGTTGAGAAGCACTAAAAATTTATAATGCTTTAAAGTTTTCATAAATTTCAAATTAAAATTCACTTGCCTTTGGAAACACTTGGAGTCATCCTCTCTCTCCTTGGGACCTATGTATCTTCAAATTTATAATTTATAAAGTCTAAAATCGATATCAAGCTTTGCTATCATGTTAAAATATAAATACATGTTTACATTTTTACATTTCATTCATAACCCCCCACGGTGGGTGCCTATCATTCGAACGAAGGGAAAACGACGAGGGAACAATGGTTTAATGAGAGGCTGTAGGCTGCCTCCACCTGGCACTGGGCAACATGCATGGCCACCCCACCATTGTGAAGGCCATCTCAACTATGGAAAGTTTGAATTTGCAAGGAATGCACTCGTGCGAACTCACAGGAAGCTACATCTGCCCGGGGATTCACACACCCAAGAACTCAGAGTTATAATCATGGCCATGGATGGACCAGAATGGAGCCATAATACAGTGCAGTGTTGGGAAGGCAGCTATGCATATGGCTGCAGGAATTGGAATTTTCTTACAACCCCTTAGCCATGGCACCTTCTTCTCACGAGAGGCAATTTTAGAATATCACAACAACTTCAGGGGAATCATGAAATCTCAAAATGTAATTTTAACCATACATCTCAACAGTTTTAGGTTCTCGTTATTGCTACGAGATTCCCCTTCTCGTGGACCTCTCTTTGTTAGGTCCCTATATTACTAGTATAGTCCCTTGTTGTTGCAAGTGTAACCCCCTTATTGTTATTGTTGTACCCCTGTAACCCCAATATTGTTATTATTGTGCCCTTACATTATTATTGTTAGGTCGGCTAAGATTATATTGTGATCCCATGGACTCCTATATATTGAAGAAGGTTTTGGTCATTTGTATCAACCAAGAATTATTCATTTATGTAATGTAAAGGAGGTTTCCCCCTCGAAGTGGCTTATTTCTAAGGTGTTGATCTCTCTTTTATTCTATTTTTGGAGTTGGTTTTATAACATTTGGTATCAGAGCTTTGGATTCTAGGGTTTCGCTGCTCCAAATAGGTCATCGTGGAATTTTTGCTATAATTTTTATTTTTTGCGAAGGTTCAGAAGCTGAAATTTTTACATAGCGAAACCGAAATCCTGAGGGACGTCATGTAAAAATTTCAGATCTTGGTTCGAAATAGTTTCAGAGATATGATCTGTGGAAGTTAGGGTTTTTTCTGGCTCTCGAATTTCACCTAAAACAGGGCATCGTGGAATTTGCGCTATAAATTTTTTTCTACGAAGGTTCAGAAATTGAAATTTTTATAGAGCGAAGCCAGAATCTTGAGGAATGTCCTATAAAAATTTCAGATCTTGGTTCAGAATATTTACGGAGATATTATCTGTGGAATTTAGGGATGTTTCAGGCTCTCGAATTTCATGTCAAAGAGGTGACCTTGGGAAAATCATCATAACTCTCTCTCTGAGCGTCGGATTGGCATTCTGTAAAAAGTGGCTGCAAGTAAACATAATTTAGTTGTCTTTATATCACTTTTAGAGCCAAAGTAGGAAACAGGGATACGTAACACGTCATACAAGTTCGCTCTACTGAACTAGTCCATAATTAGGTCATTGTGGGTGATTGCGCATAAATTTATCTTGAAGAATCCAAATCAGGTCAGACCTATGGAATTAGAAAGAAGATTCAGAGGGCTACTAGAGGGTAGAATTTCAGATATTGAAGATCCTAAATCCTAGAGATAATTTAGTTTCAATATCAAGCTCCTCAAAAGCAAGAAAAATGTGTGTATTTGATTTTTGAATTGCATAAGTCGTGTGAAAAATCAGTTTGAAGAGATTCTATGGGAATACTGAAGCATAGATATCAGTATTGGGTTCTAAAATGCCACCTAAAATAATTCAACACCCATTAATCCTTTAGAAGGCTCTACTATGACTCATGAAGGGGAAGAAGCGCAACATGACATATCAAAATTACAAGATCAAGTGCACCAAATTTTGCTCTCGCAAAGATCAACAAAAAATGAAATGGAAGTTTTGAAGAAAGGCATGGAAGTTAAGATGGATGGTTTGAAGAAGGGCATGGAATATAATATGGAAGGTTTGAAGAAAGGCATGGAAGCTAAGATGGATGGTATGTAAGTTAGCATGGAAGCTAAGATGGATGACATGGAAGAAAAAATGAAACACAACATGGAAAACATGAAAAATGATATAAAAGCAGACATGGAAGGTTTGACAAAGTTGATACAAGAAATGTTTCCTAATGGCGAAAATATAATAAAGGAAACTCATGATGAGAACAAAATAAATGTTAATCGTGATTTCATAAACTCTAATGTTGGATGGAAGAACCACCATATTCCAAATATGGATATGAGGAAGTTTGATGGAAAGGATCCCGTAACATGGATACTATAGATGGAGCAATATTTTGATCTCCATAATGTGCAAAACACACAAAAGGTACGCATTGCAACTTTACATTTAGAACAAAATACATTTGTATGGTATCGATGGCTTTGCTCCTGTAAAACAATTGTCACTTGGTCAATTTTTACGGAGGAAATGATAGCACATTATGAGGATACAAAGAGCAACACCTTCTTTAGCCAATTGATAAATATCAAACAAAGGGGTTCATTGGGGGAGCTTATTGAGGACTTCCAAAAATTGAATATAAGGGTAACTGATATTCCAGAGTAACATAGGATTGATGTCTTCATAGGGACTTTAAAGGAGAACATCCAACATGAAGTTCATGTTTGGGAACTTGATTCATTGGAGAAGGCATTCAGGTTGGAAAAAAAATTTGAATGCAAAATTATGGCGACAAGGAAGCCTACCACTCACATCTATAAAGATGGAAGTGTTGCTACTCCTCGACTTCCACAACCTACAAGGTTGACACCACAAAAATTGGAAGAAAAAAGAGCAAAAGGGCTTTGCTACAGTTGTGATAGAAAATACACTATAGGTCATAAGTGTGATGAAAAGAAATCATTTTACATAGATTGTGAAGAGGAGGAAGAAAATGAACAAGAAAATTCAAAAGAAGAGGATATACACCAGGAACAAACCCTAGAAGAAGAAGAAATGAGTATGACCATATCATGTAATGCATTGTCAGGAATTACCACTCCTCAAACTCTCAAGATAGAAGGACATATCAAGAAGAAAAAGGTACTAGTGTTGATTGATTCAGGTAGTACCCATAATTTTATCCATTGTAAGGTAGCCAAGGAATTGAATTGTTTCTTATACCCGGCACCATAATGTCAAGTGATGGTTGCAAATGGAGGAACTATAAATTGCTCTGGAAAATGCCATAATATCAAGCTAATCATGGGGGAATATGTATTGAATAGTCCAATGCTTTCCATTGCAATGTGAGGTGCTGATGTTGTACTAGGAGTACAATGGTTACAATCTTTGGGAATGATAGCTTTTAACTTTCAAGAACTTTTCTTGAATTTTTTTCAGAAGGAAAGGAAATCAAATTACGGGGTATCGTAGGGAAGCTGGGAAAGATAATAAGCTCTAATGTCATGAAAAAGCTTCTGAAGAAATAACAACGAGGCGTAATTTCACAATTATGCTCACTAAAAGTTCCAAGATAAAAATCATCTATTTCTCTAGATCTCCAAAAATTCTTGGACAATCATTCCAAGGTGTTTGAAACTCCCAAAGGACTCCCACCTATTCATGATCATGATCATGCTATTCATTTGATTCCAAGAAGTTTTCCTCCAAACATCAGGCCTTATAGATATCCTTATGTCCAAAAGAGCGAAATTGAACGTATGATTGCAGATATGTTAGAGGCTAGAATAATTCAACCTAGTAAAAGTTCTTTCTCTACTCCTGTAGTATTGGTGCACAAGAAGTATGGATCATGGCACATGTGTCCGGATTATAGGGAGCTCAGTAAGCTCATTATTAAAGATAAATTTCCCATTCCTGTGATTGATGAATTACTTGGAGAAATTTATTTTACCAAGTTGGATCTTCGTTCAAGATATCATCAAATTATAATGAAGATTGAAGATATTCCGAAAACATCATTTTGAACTCATGAGGGTCATTATGAATTTTTGGTCATGCCTTTTGGCCTTACTAATGCACCTTCTACTTTTCAAGGGTTGATGAATTCCATTTTCAAACCCTTCCTTAGAAAATTTGTGCTAGTATTTTTTGATGACATACTAATCTATAGTAGGTCTTGGAAGGATCATGTTCAACATGTTGACAGGGTGCTCAAACTATTGGAGGAGAAAAAATTATATGCAAAAACTTCCAAATGTTTCTTTGGAGCACAAGAGGTGGAATATCCAGGTCATATTGTATCTCACGAGGGTGTTAGGGTAGACCCAAACAAAATTAAAGTCATTAAGGATTGGAAAGTCCCCACAACCATAAATTAGTTGCGAGGATTTCTCGGGTTAACAGGGTATTATCGCAAGTTTGTTAAGAATTATGGGAGAATAGCAGCACATCTAACGACATTATTGAAGAAAGAAGCATTTTCATGGACTCCTGAAGAAACTAAGGCCTTTGAACATCTTAAAGAGGAAATGTGCCTAGCACCAGTCTTAGGTACGACAGACTTCACAAAAACATTTATTGTGGAATGTGATGCCTCGGGAAATGGAATTGGTGTCATTTTAATCCAAGAAGGAAGACCCATTCCTTTTGAAAGTTGTCTAATCAAATGAAATTATTTACAGAAAGCTATTTATGAGAAGGAAATGTTGGCAATACTACATGCACTAAAGAAATGACGACCTTACCTAATGGGAAGACACTTCAAGATAAAAATTGATCATGATAGTCTTAAACAATTTTTGGAACAAAAACTATCTTCAGAAGAGCAGAAAAAATGGGTCACAAAGATGTTGGGTTATGAATTTGAAATCATCTACAAAAAGGGAAGCTAAATGTTGTTGCAGATGCACTCTCAAGAAAGGATGAAAAGGTGGAAGCATTGCTTTGTGCCATTTCTATTATCTAACCAGATTGGATAAACGAAGCAAGGGATGAATGGAAGAAAGATGAAGAAGTGTGGACACTCATTCGAAAGTTGCAGCAAGATTCTAGTACATCTGATACATTTAATTGGAAAAATGATTCCTTATGGTATGAAGATCGCTTATATATTTTCAAGAATTCCCAACTAAAACAAAAGATTCTTTTGGAATTGCACACTTCTCCTTTAGGAGGACACTCAAGATTTTTGAAAACTTACCACAGGGTGAAGAAATATTGTTTTTGGGATTGCCTTAAATATGATATTCAAAATTTTGTGGTGGAATGTTTGGTTTTCCAGCAAAATAAAGTTGAGACAATTAAGACCCCGGGTCTTCTACAACCTTTATCCATTCCAAGTGAACGTTGGGAGGATATTTCAATGGATTTTATCACAATTTTACATAAGTCCGAAGGAAAGAGTTTCATCATGGTGGTAGTTGATAGACTTACCAAGTATGCAAACTTTTGTTCATTATCTCATCAATTTAAAGAAAGTACAATTTCCACTGCATTTAATGAAACAATTCAAAAGCTACATGGTAACCCAAAGATTATTGTAAGTGACAGAGATCCCATTTTTACTGGAATTTTTTGGACGAAATTATTTTCTTGTTTGGGTACTCAACTAGCTCATAGCTCATCTTATCATCCTCAATCCGATGGTCAAATAGAGATAGTGAATAAATGTTTGGAAGGATATCTTCGTTGTTTTGTATCTAATAAGAAAACACAATGGGTCAAGTGGTTACCTCTCGTTGAATGGTGGTATAACACTTCTTTCCATACTGTAGCAAAAATGAACGCATTTATGGCACTTTATGGATATCATCCACCGTCCATCACATCTTCTTAAAGAGAAAATTCTAAGGTTCAAGCATTGGAAGATCACATCGAGCATCAACAAGAATTTCTCCAAATCTTAAAGGATAACCTAAATTTGGCACAAAATCGAATGAAATAATAGGTAGATCAACATCGCAGTGAGAGAATTTTTGATGTAGGAGACTAGGTATTTTTATGGCTAAAACCTTACAAACAAATTTCCCTCAAGTAAGCTAAGAAGTATAATATACTATCGCCAAAGTACTATGGTCCTTACAAGGTGTTGCAAAAGATTGGTACTATGGCATACAAATTGGAGCTTCCCGCTTCTTCATGAGTGCATCCAGTTTTCCATGTTCCATGCTTAAAGAAGGTTATAGGGGACAAACTTCCGGTTCAAACAATATTGCCAGAACTTGATGAGGAAGGAAAAATCATATTGGAACCTGAAGTAGTCACATAAACAAGAACTCGACAGCTACGAAATCGATTAATTTCAGAGTATCTCATTAAGTGGAAGAACTTACCCACTGAAGATTCTACATGAGAGGATGAGAATTTTATACGGAAGCATACAGAGCTACTCAAGCGTTGAGGACAAATTTTTTTTGAAGGAGAGGGGCATGTTAGGTCCCTATATTACTAGTATAGTCCCTTGTTGTTACTAGTGTAACACCTTTATTGTTATTGTTGTACCCCTGTAACCCAAATATTGTTATTATTGTGCCCTTACATTATTATTGTTAGGTCGGCTAGGATTATATTGTGATCCCATGGAATCCTATATATAAAAGGAGGCTTTGGTCATTTGTATCATCCAAGAATTGTTCATTTATGTAATGTAAAGGAGGTTTCCCGCTCAAAGTGTCTTATTTATAAGGCGTTGATCTCTCTTTTTTTTGGAGCTGGTTTCACAACACTCTCACTCAGCTTCGGTCTCTTATTTCTGATACCCTACAATTCATTACAAGGTTGGTAGAATTATTTGTTTTCCTTGTTTTCTCTTGTACATTTATTTGGATTCTGGTTATCCATACCTCAACTCAGCTCGATGTTCTTCGTGGGACTCCTTGCATCGGCCCTTTGCCCCCTCTACTGCTTGTGGATTTTTCTTTTCCCTCTTCCCTATCTGCTAGCTTGTTCATCCTCATTGAGACTCACCCCCTTCCCCCCTAATATCCTATATTTTTATTCCCTTTTTCATAATGGTTCATTGTTTTTTGGTTAGCCTTGCATCAATAGGCCATAGAGGCTGACATGGCGCTCTCCCCAACACAACCAAAATGAGACAAGATATTTCTTTCCAAAAACTAAATAATGATAGTATATGTAGCTTGCCTCGTTGGAATAGCTTCAATCCTCTTTGTGAAATAATAAGTGGCAGTGAGTATCCAATTATGCTGAGTTGATGATGGAGGATGGATCTCGCCAATGAAATCAAGACCCCACTGTTGGAAGGGTGCTTGAATTGTGATGGGTTTTAAGGGCAGTGGAAAAATATTTCCTTTTCCTTGAAACATCTAACATTCATGACAACTCATGACAATCTTATAAAAATCTGAAAATAAACTTGGCCAGTAGAATCCAACCCTCAAGATCTTATTTGTTGTATTCATCCAGAAAATATGACCACCACTGTCACCTTTATGAAATTCATTCATCACTTTTTCAACTTCTCCTTCTACCAAACAACTCAACAACACTCTACCCGGATATTTCCAATACAAAACATTGTTAAGGACACAATACTTAAGATCCTTCAACTTCAAATATCTAGATTTACTACTAGGCAAGCCGAGAGGAGGATTCAAGTGTTGCAAAACATGAACAATATTAGCATACCATGGCGATGAAATAAATATTTCAGATACCTGAGATAATGAATTAGCCTCTTTCTCCTCAGATAATGTAGAAATATAATTAATGTCCAAAGCATGAAGGTTTTAGTCCGCCATAAGCTTTTCCAATCCTCTTCCCTTGATCAGTTTTGTAGGCTTGACCTCCAAGTCATACTCCAACATAGCAGTGATCCATTTACCATGCTGACCTTCAGGATCATTCTAGGTAAAAACATCTTTGACAACAACATTTGGGACATATGCAATAACATGAGAGTGAAGAATATAGACGAGGAAGTCCTTCAATGCTTTAACTAGTGCCAAGGCCTATTTTTCAATGATATTGTACTTCAAGGCTACATCTCTAATGGTTCTACTGAAGAAGGCGATGGGCTGTTCTGTTTTCTGATTTTTCTTTTTCATAAGGACAACAACTAGAGTATGCTCTGAAGCAAAGGAAAAAATGATGAAATCAAGTGTGTAATATGGACTAATAAGAATATGAGCATGAGATAAAGAAAATTTAACTTGATTGAAATACTTATTTGCATCCTCAGACCATTTTACCTCACTATATTTCTTCAACATATCAGTAATTTTCCTTAAGTGTTCAAAAAGATTGGGAACAAACCTTCTTAGAAAATTGATTTTACCATTGAATGACTGGATCTCATTCTTGCTTCTAGGATAGTCCAAGATCTGAATCACTTCAATTCCTGAAGGATCTATCCAGATGCCGTATTTTGATATAATGTGGCCCAACAATTTTCCTTCCTCCATAGAAAACAGGCTCTTCTTAGGATTCAGTGATATGCCAAATTTCCTACATCTCTGAAAAATTGTTTTCAAGTGCTTCTCATCTGTCCTGGAAAAAAACAGTGATATCATCGAGATAGATGACCAAAATGACATCCTTTTCATTGGCGAAGGTGATGTCCATTGCTCGCTGAAAAGTCGCTCCTGTATTTTTCAATCCAAAGGGAATTTTGGCATACATGAAGGTACCCCATAGTGTTGTAAAGGTTGTCTTTTCCTGATCATCTTGATGGATTAAAATATGATTATACCTGGAATATCCATCCAATAATGAAATTCTGGAAGATCCTACTACCCTTTGCAGAATATGGTCCATTTTTGGAAGTGGGTAATTTTTTTTAGCGACTCTTTATTCAGATTTCTGAAATCTATACACAAGAGAATGTACCCGGTATTCTTTCTTATTGGCACTAAGTTAGACATCCAATTTGAAAAGTGAAGTGGAACTATAATACCAACAGTAAAAAACTATTTACCTCTTTTTTAATGGAGGGAAGCCACTTGGGATTCATTCTCCTCAATTTCTGGCGAAGAGGCTTCTGATCCTATTTCCAGGAATAGTATGCTGAATTATAATCTTATCATACACTTTCAGATCAAAATATTCCCAAGAAAATATATCAGAAAAATGAGACATGAGCACTGCGTATTTACCTTTCATCTCTGGGCTCAAGGATTTTGAAATCTTGACCATGTTGGGCTTATAAGGAGTGCCAAGATTATGATCTTCCACTCCTACCTCTGTTAGAAACATGTTCGGTTTACGTGCAACATTTTCTTGGTCAAAAATATCCTCCAAAGGCACAAGACCTCTAGGAATGGAGTTTTCTTTCAGCTGAAGTACTTTCATTTCTGTTGCATGAAATTCTTCTTCGTCTTCATAAAATTGGTCATCCATTTGTAAATTCACAATTTCTTTTTTTATCTGCAAGAAGTTGCTGATATGTTTGTCATCTTGAAAGACCTGGAAATACTGAAAATTATCTGGAACATCAGGGCGATGTTTGATGTTTATCTCATACTTCTTGTTGAGATACAATGGAATTTTAAACATGCTGGCCGAAGTGGGAAGAGAATAAGAAATAACATTGTTGTCCCTTGGGACCAATGCCAATGTATACTCGGTGAAGGTCTTGAGGATATCTAACACTGCATTTTGGTAAGCTTGCATCCTAGGATTCTTGGCCTGGTATTCCCCTTTGACTTGTTTTATTACCAGTTTAGAGTCGACATACATAGAAATTTTCTTGGCCCCTAACTTCCTGAGAATTTTCAGACTGGCTATCAAAGTCTCGTTCTCTACTTCATTTTTTGAACAATAAAATTATAACTTGTAGGATGAAATTCAAACATTAGGAGGAATGTTAAGAGACTGATTTATAGGGTTGTGAATTCACACTCCAATTCCAACCCATTCCTTACCCAAGGCTCCATCGAAGTCCATGGTCCACAAACCACTTTCTTCATCGGGATGTTGCAAATTGGATGACTAAACTTTACTTGCTGCTTGAGAAAGGTTTGTTGTAACAAAAAAATTTGTGTCTTTCATTGTTTCCTCTCTTTTTTGGGATGATGCACTTGGTTCCAAACCACTTGGCATCTTTTCTTGATTTTCTTGATTTTCAATTTCTAAAACAAAATGTGAAAATTCTGAATTTTCTGTCTTTTCTTCCATAAAAATTTATGAATATGTTAAACATTCATCATTGAATAAGATAAAAGACTCTAGATCCATGTGAACAACATGTATGGGGTGATTCTTAGGCTTTTCTCTACTACTGATCATGTACTTCATTTTACTTTCCTGGTATAATTTTCTAAGTTGGCCAAAGACCAGTATTGTTGCATATGAAAAGTCAATCTGCAAGGTCCCTCTAAGTTTTTCTACCCATGACCAGGAGAGAAACATTCCATATCTGGGAGGGATATCAGCCACAAAAACGTCCATGAGGACATTCTTGGCTGGGATTTTCTCTAAAGACACCACTAGATCTTTAATGAGGACAAGACATTTCACCTTGCCTGAATGAAACGAATAAAGGTCATGGTAGGGTCTTGTGATATCCAAGCCTAATATGTCCATCATGGCTTTGGGCATAAGGTTATGGGACACTCTGGAATCAAGCATGGCGTTATGGATGATAAAATCGTGGATTTTGAGGCCGAGATAAAATGGAGGGACCTCACTATCTTATAAATCACCATCAACATCGGGACCAAATAAAATTTCTGGGTGATCATCACTTACATTAACCATATCAAACATCTGATCTAAACTAAGGAACTTGGCTACTTGAAACTTGTACTGGTCATTCTTGACTATTTCAGTTAAAGGAATGGAGACTTTCAATTTTGAGATTTCATTTTCAATACTAAAAAGGGCAGAATGGTTTTCTACCTCTTTGGATGTTGCATCTTTCTTCTCGAGCTGATCTTTGTGTGGAATATCCTTCTTATATCCTCAATCTTGGAATTATTTATCTTTTTTCTGACTGCTGGTAGAAGCTTCATTTCCTTTTTAAGGATTAGGACTAATAGGTCCCTTTTCTTTGCTTTTATTTGAAGTAGTCGTCTCTTTATGATGAGTATCGATTTGAGAATTTTGTTTTTTATAATTGGAGGTTATAGGAACATTCCTATTCCT
Source organism: Pinus albicaulis (assembly GCA_034641835.2). NCBI lineage: Eukaryota > Viridiplantae > Streptophyta > Pinopsida > Pinales > Pinaceae > Pinus > Pinus albicaulis. The sequence goes on from CM076569.1 coordinate 946,219,322, forward strand.
AAAACCATATTGCCTCTATACTTGAGTAAGATCGTTCTGATATCCCCTCTGGTAATCTTCCATCCATATTGATAGCATATTATCATTTGACAAGACACATTGTTGATATTTCGGTGCATGAATTTCTGCAGAAAACTGATCTTCTTCAGTGAGGAAAATAGGCTGCTGATTTTCCTCAAATAAATCATTCTCGCTTGAAATCTCTTCTTCATATTATTCATCAGGGCCTTTTGTGTAGTTTTTCTCAAATGGAGTGCAAATTTTTTGCTGACTTTGTGGATCATGACCCCTTTATTCCCTTTGCTTGATCCTGTATTGAGGCTACTAATTTTGACCCATGAAATTAGGATTTCTAAAGGAGGGTTCAACTTGTCCATCAACAATGACCATTTTGTCCATCATCTTCTCCATGGTTTTGATCAAGGTTTCGAGCTTGCCCTCGAATGAAGTAGATGTTTCTTCCTTGATAGTCACCCTTTTCTCTGTCTTGATTTTTGACTTCTTGATAATCAGATTCGCTTCCTCGCTCACTACATTTCTCTGCATTTCTTCAATGGCTGATGGATTTCTTTCCCTCAACTGGTAAGCCATATCAGGATCAAAACCATGAGGGTGATGAATTAAAGAAAGACCTGGAGGAGGCTTGATATTTTCAGGAATATAATATAAAATTATATTGAATCTAGCTATAAAGTCTTGTACAGACTGATTAGGATTCCTTTTTCCATAAAAAAGTCAATTAGTTGTTGTGAATTAGCTACTGAACCTGTTGTTAGAGAGCGGAACCATTTTTTAACCTCTCCTGAGAATATTTCTACTATGATGCGCATCTTGGCGTCATCATTGTCAATCTCTTCAAGATCTATGAAATCAACTACTTTGACAATATGTTGGTGAGTAGTAACCTCTGATGTTCCATCAAAAAGAGGAAATATTTGACCATAGTTCTGAGGTAGTGCAGTGAGTTGTTGTGATAAGATCAACGGAGCAAATCTAGCCATGATTAATGGAGGGGGTTCTGGAGGCATTGATGGAGTGAAAACTTGCAGAGGTAATGATGGAACGAAAGGAAGATATGATGATGTAGCTGTATGAGAAAGTGTAATACCAGGCGGTGAAACAAAAGCCTGCTGTTGATATTGGAAATAAGCTTTTTCTGAAGTTACTTGAAACTTATCCACCAAACCTTGAATTTTGTGAAAATTATACCAGACTTCACTATCAACCTCATAACAAGAAGATTCAGGAAAATGGTAAATAGGTCTCAAAATCAATAGGATCAAAGGTAATTTTTGAAAGAAATGATTCAAACTTAGACCCGAACATGTTGAGATTGCAACAAGATGATGAGCTTAGTGGAAAGGAGTCGCCTTCACTAAGTGGGCCTGCGGGCTATTTTTGGCGCAAAGTCTATTTTTAGACATATGGATCATGTTCTATGAGTTGCAGGATGATATTTGTGGATGGTTGGTCAAGTCGGAAAAAAAATAGATGGACTTCTATTTTTAGACATACTGGGCGGAATCTATTTTTAGATTGTTAGTCTAAAAATAGATATGTCGAATATTATTAGCTCTTAATAATATTTGGACTATAAACATTATCTTATTCTCTTGGAGCACTTCAGTTAAGTGCACAAATGTGGCACAGGAGCTGACAGAAGGAATTATGATATTCCTAAGGGTTAAGTGGAGCTATTGCATGGATACTTCAGTTAGAACTCATGTGAGAGAGTTTGGTGGAGTTGATTGAGGAAGTTAATGGAGTTGTGTTCAGTTTAACTAATCTAAACATAGTTGAGCTATTTGTATCCAGTTTAACTAATTGATACAATTAGTGAGAGTGGTGTGAATTAAGTATTAATTAATTCACTAATTATAAACTCATTAATCAACTAAAGAATGCATCAGTTAACTTCAGTGCATGGACAGTTTCAGTGGAGACCAGTGCAGAGATAGGTGAAAGAGTAGGTTAACTATCAGTTGTGACTATACTGTTGCTATTTGCAACACACAGATAGGTGGATTAGCCCATGAGGATTGCGCAGTTCAGGCCAGGTGGTTTATCTATTTAATGAATCCATCCCATAGCATTAATTATGCAATAGAGGCTGGCTATCAAGTGGCAAAAGACTGGAGCATGTGTTTTTGCTAGATCTAGCTTGATAGTGTGTAGCAATTGAGGGTGTGCATGAGAGCTTGTGAGGAGCTTTTGTACTATGATTGTTACATGATCTCCATGACATATAATATACAAATAGTTGGGGTTTTCAGCTTTAAGCTTTCCCATTAAATAATGTGTTCATATGTGTGATTGTTTGTGGTTTTAATGTATGCATGCAATTGATTTTATTTCCGCATGTGATGATCAACGGTAGAAGAGATTCTGTATTATGCATGAAGCTAAAATAGTGTGTGATCAAGAGAATCTCGGTGAATAATATCTTAGTTATTCAAATTTCTATAGAACAAAGATGTTTCAAATTTCAAATTATAGGACAAATCTTCTGAAGAAAATATCGTAGGCAAGGATTTTGATTTCACAAGTGGAGGAATAGAATTTACAATTTTCCGAGACTTTGTTTTCTAATTTCTTAAAATACTCTCAAGGTCATTGACAATTGGTGAGGGATTTGGGTCTGGATTTGACCTAGTGTGTCTTTTGGGAGCCAAGTTTTCTTAAGAATTTGTACTTTGGCTCAAATTTACTGACTCAACCTTATTCGAATGTCAGAACTTGTCACCCAAAAGTCTAACGTTCAGTTAGCTATAGAAATTTTCCCAGGGAAAGTTTTTCAGTCGCTCCCCGGAAACGACACCAAAATTTTTATCACTTCCCCCTGCTTCCCAAGGTTGAGAATGGAACTGAAGGAAGGTAACCACAAACCAACCTTTAGGTTAGGTAGCTAGCCCTACCAAAACCAGAGAGGTCTCTCTCAATGTCACTTTGAAGCCAAAGAGATGATAGTATATAATGATCTTAGGCTATTAATGATGCTCATTAAATTAGGGTTTTTGTTTGTTTGAAGTTTTGCTAGATAAGAATTACAGTTAGGGAACTAGGTCTAGTGTTTAGGTCATATTTCAAAGGTTAGATTGCAAAGAAAAGAATGAGGCCAGGTAGGTAAGATTAGGAACATGCTTAATTTTTCATTTATGTATAGGTTGAATAGAGAGAGAATCAGAATGAGCATTAAAATGAGTTGAGTCATCAGAAGCGCAGAGACATGTTCATGTAAATCTTATTAAAATAGAGCATGGAAATCAATATTTATTTCTATATACTGATAATATTAACATAAATAATCATATATGTGAAAGAAGGATAACATAACATTAAACTTTATAATATTACAGATAAAAACAAATGCTCAAAGGAATACCATTGGAGTATCAACACTATGTCTGCAACACTGTCTTTGATTTCATTAAAAACAAAAGCTTGTACAATAGCTCCACTGCAAATAACAACTATCCAACCCTTAAAATGGCTTGATTTGGGCTACATATATGAAAATAAGAGTCATGAAACCTCATAGGGTCGAGATCCTATCAAAAAATCATCATAGTTACATCAGATGAGTCACTTCCTAGAATCTAGCGAAGTTAGAAATTATTCCCTCAAGTTCAGCTAAAGACTAGGAGTGTGTGTCTCCTTCATTTAATTACATGTTTCCTCATCATAAGAGGCAAAAACAACCTCAATTATTCAAATGACACCACATGGGATAGTTTATCTTTAAATTCTGGAGTTTTCCTGGCTTGAAAACTGTCCAAAGGGAATCCAATGCAAAAATGTAGCGTCATTTACGGAAACATCGCGCCTCTTCAGCAAAAGCATCACGCTTGTTTAGAGGTGAATTTGACCCACTTTAAAACATGTATTTGCAAGTAGAAGGTTGGGCTAGGTATCCTTACGTGTTTACTTTCCGATGCACCTTCAAAACTGAGAAAACACCCACGAGAAGACCTTCAAAAATTGATTCTCCCAACCTTTCTCTAGAAGCATCGCGCCTGGTCAGAATCACTGGTAGAAACATGAAAAAAGAGGCAACTTTGACTTTTTATCCACAATTAAGAGGTGTCATGAAAAACCAGGACATGATTTGGAATGTACAAGTGAAAAGCCATCCATCAACATAAGCATTCTTCATTTGAGTTCCCTGAGAAAAAGTACCGCGTCGTTGCATGACGCTTCTGTGAAAGCCAAATTTCTAGAATTTTCCAAAAACTCACTAAAAATGCTCAAAATATCTCAAAATTTATTTTATGACACTTGTGGATGATGGGCTAAATAGCTAAGGATTCCTCAACAAGTAGGTCCAAGTTATCCTTCTCCTTGAGCTTCATTTGGGCTTCCTTGAGCTTTTTCTTCAATTGCTTCAGCCTGATTTGGGAGATTTTGTTTCTGGCGCAATAATGGTTTTCCATATTCCTCTGGAGGTCATTGTTATTTTTGGATTTCTTTAACAGCTTCTCAAGATGTTGATTCACCATATCGACCTAATACTATTTATCTTGATTGATTTTAGCATCAATTAATTCGTCAAAAGTTTTCCAACCTGATGGAGGAGTTGATTATTTTTATTTCTCAAGTGCCCTCTTGAGACCTCTTTTCCTTGGTCTACTTTATTTTGTTTGAAATTCTATATCCTTCAGCTGATCATCATATACCAGTTCTTTGCCTTTACCTTTTTCTGCCTCAATATGCGCCTTTGGCTTGTCTTGGAGGAGTTGTTTTACTTTTAACTGCAGATTCTCTTGCTGTAAGAAGGTGATTTGAAAAATTTCCATTGAGAAAATCTCCCTCAACTCTACTATCTTTGCATATTTTTCCTTTATGATTTCATCGGCTGAATTTTCCATCACATGCTCTGCCATGTCAAACTCTAGGGGTGCTTATTCATCATACTGCTGCAATGGTGACTCACCATCATGACTAGGTGGTTGCTCTACTATTTGTCTTTTCTCAGGTGTAGCTTCAGGTGAAAGTACACCTTTGATGGTCTTAGGAGAAAAAACATCTTACCCTTCTCATAGGTTTGAGTGATCTCAACCCTAGGTGCTTTTGAAACCTCTACTTTCCTACTTGAAGAGAGAACCTCCTTTGGATTTTTCGATGCTGATGATGTGCTATGAACAATAGGTGGACTAGTAATAGGTGTTGATGCTACTTTCTCCATGAAAGTTTCCTAGGTCATATTTTTTGCTGAGAGTTGGTGCAAAACAACCAACTTGACCAAACCATGGTGGAACAAACTAGGATGATGATTTTTACCATTGTTCTATACCTTTTCCGCCATTTTTACCAAAATCCTAAATAAATAGTTAGACAAATTGAGTGATTTTTTAGTTGTGAAGTGCATTAGTAACCTGACATGGTATTGGTACATTCTTGAAAATCTCCCTTCGCATGTAAAATATTTCATGATTAACTTCATCAATGGGGCATACTTATCAAGTAAATCTCTGAAAGGGAAAACATGCTCATGTTCATCTCTGCAATGAGGTTTTAGGAACATTGGGCAGTTCTCAAGGTTCAATTCCATGCCTTTGAACCAGACTTCTCCTTCATTTGGAATACCTGTTGCTGAAGTGATGACATCTGATGATAAGTGAATTAAATTCCTATTATGATGACCTTGTATCTGCTGAAGTTAGTGGCAAAAAGGATAGTCAATTAAGAATGACAGCCTACCTCCATCATTCTTTCACAAAACCTCAAACAACCATTATTTTCAAAACATCTCTTGGCACAAGGGGAAGCATTGAGTTCTTGCAAAGTGGATCGCTCAAACCTAGAATGGTAGCCTCCCTTATAAATCTTATTTTCACCCTCCATAGTGCTTGTGAATAGGATAAAACCCTAGCTAGATGGAGTGGGTAGGGAAAGTGAATTTTGGGAAAACAGGGGATAGGGATAGGGTGAGTCTAGGGGCAGAGATGAGGTGTAAGGAAGCTAAGGAAAATTCCCCCAAAAATTGAGGAGGTATGGTGATGTGTTAGATTTAGGCTACGAGAGAAATTTCTTGAAATGGGTATGAGGAGATTGAACAAAATGTGAAAACTCAGGGATTTCCTAATTTTCATGTGGAAATGTAGTGGGAAATTAGGGTTTTTATGGAAATAATGGTAAAGAGGGTGATGAGTGATAGGGAGTGTTAGGGTAGGGTCTGTGGAAGAGATGTGAAGGTCTTATATGGTGGGATGAGGGTTTTAAATAACTGAAACCAATCAAGAATGAAAAGCACTAAAAACATAGTGGAGCAAAAACCATAAGGAAGGAATCCACTCATATGCTGATGAATTGACTTGAGAAAGGTATTGAGGGTGTCCACTTACTGATTAGGAGGCCTTAGAATATTTGTGCACTTATTTTGAATCTTGAATCGCTAACTTGGAGGCTAAAACCCAAAAGCACAGCGCCTTTGGATGAAGCATAGCACAACGACAGAAACGTAGCACCAACACCCAAAAACGTCATGCCAATACTCAGAAACATCACACTTCCTTCCAGAAGCGTAGAAAAATGAGTTTGCTTGCAAATTTATTTGGTTTTCTTGCACATTTGGAAATTGTAGAGTATTTTGAAAGTGAGAGAGGAGATCTATCGAACAAGAGAGGATAAAATGAGTTGAGGAATTCACTTTTTCCCTTTATAACATCATAAAGCACCTTTTTTTATTTTAGTGAAATCATGAAATTTTGAGAAAAACTTTGTTTTTTTAAACAATTTGACAATGTAACAAGCTTTGAGAGAAGATAAATTGTCTAGCTTTATTTTCCTACGTATTCTAACTCCCTTTGAAGATAACTTGTATGGTGAAAATGACTCTTTTTTTGCCTTCTTTATGATAGAATTTGGACATTGATGGTGGTGAAACAAAAGACACCTAGACACTGAACTAGATGAAATTATGGTGACTAGCCTAAGACTCTAGATGATAATGGAGGACATGACCTATGCAATGATAATGGCCATGAATAGAGTGGAGGGAGTATCATTTTAGACCTAGACATATTAAGCAAACAAAAATTTATTTGAAAAATGACTTGAAAATATAAAATTTTGACCTAGGCCCACTACTGAGTAAACCTGAAAATATTATTTTTGATCACTGAATATTGGACACTAACATGACACAGTTTTGTTGGGCAGAAAAGCATCAGAAATCAAAAGGAAAAATAATGTAGACAAGTATGGAAAATCAAGATGTCTCTGAATTATCTTCCATATTGGAAGAAGAATTCACATGCTTTTCAAGTTCAACATCAACAGGTGTTTGGTATATTGATAGTGGGGCTTCAGCTCATATGAATGGAGTCTGATAATACTTCTTGAGCTATCAAGAAGAGTAGATGGAATTCTAGATCACTATGGGAAACAGAATGAAGTGTACTCTATCAGGGAGAGGCACCATATCATTTCAGACAGAAGCAGGAACCAACATCAGAGCCACTAATGTGCTACATGTGCCCAGGTTAGGAATGAATCTAATTTCAGTGTCCTAGTTACAGGACAAGGTATACCATGTATAATTCATTGGAAGCAAGGTGTACGTCAAAAATTCAAGCTGGAAGAAGATGAGACAAATTGGAGCTCGAAGAAACAAACTATATATATTACAACTCGAGTCTCCAATGGCACTGATAAGCAACAATCATAATGGTGAAAAGGAACAAAATGAACTGTGGCACAGGTGAATGGGACACTTACACCATGGAGCATTGAGGATGCTCAAAGAAACTATTACAGGAGTTCCAGTCCTCAGTACTGAACATGATGATGTATGCAGAGGATGCGTACTAGGGAAGTTCACTAAGGAAAATTTTCCTAGAAGTGAAAACAGAGCGAAAGGCATATTGGGATTGTTACACTTAGATATTTGTGGCCCAATTTCCATGAGAGCTCTTAGTGGTGGCGAATACTTTGTCTCCTTTATTGGTGATCACTCTAGGAAAACTTGGATCTATTTCTTAAAGACCAAGGATGAGGTATTTGATAGGTTCAGAGAGTTTAAGGCTATCGTAGAGAACATGATAGGGAAAAATATAAAGGTATTGCATTTAGATAATGGTGGAGAGTATATGGACAAAGACTTCACATATTTCTGCGCAAATGAGGGCATCAAAAGAGAATGGACAACTTCATATAATCCACAACAGAATGGAGTAGCAGAGCGAAAGAATAGAACTATTATTGGGGCAATGTTATGTGACCAAGACTTTTCTAGATTCTTATGGGCAAAGGCATGCAACACAACAGTGTATATTTAGAATAGAACTCCTGAAATAGAATTGGGGAAGAAAACCTCTGAAGGGGTATTCACAGGGAGAAAGCCAGAAGTGATTCATCTCAGGATATTTTGAAGTGTGGCATATTGTCACATTCCAGATAAGAAGTGTAGTAAACTGGATCATACTGCAGAAAAGGGGTACCTCGTAGGGTATAGCGAGACCTTAAAAGCCTACAAAATCTACATGCCTAGCGGCAAGAAAATTGTAGTAAGAAGAGATGCAAAGTTCATGGAAGATAGAGCTTTTAATAAACCTCAAGAGATGCTAGAAGAAGATCTGTCAGCGAATGTTCCATTAGTCCAACAACAGTAGGGGCTACAGGGAAGATAAGTAGGAGGATAGACACTAGGATCAAGTAGAATGACTAGTACCAATGTTTCCTCAGGAGTACGAGATCCTAACAGTTTTGAGTAGATGGAACAACAGGAATAGGAGGATGATTTGATTGAGCCTTCTATCTCCAGTGGGGGAACTAGTAGGGAAGTACGAAAAACATTGAGGGACACAAAGGAGTTTGTTGGAGCTCCCTGAACCGTCAAAATGCAGCGTAGGCAACCTAATAGATGCCAAGCCTTGGTAGCATAGGTTGAAGAACCTTCCAGTTTTCAGGAAGTCGTACAACACCAAGTATGGGTGGATGCCATGGTAGAAGAATATAGTTATATCATGACGAATGATGTCTGGGAAGTGGTACCTAGACCAAAAGATAAATCACTTGTAGGATCAAGGTGGATCTACAAGATCAAGTATGCTGCAAATGGCAGTGTAGAGAAGTATAACGCTAGGTTCGTGGCAAAGGGGTACACACAAAAGGAAGGAATAGACTGTGAGGAGACCTTCGCCCCTGTAGATAGATATATCTCTATCAGATTTGTTATATCCCTAACAGCTCAGATGTATTGGGAGATTCATTAGATGGATGTCAAGACAACATTATTGAACAGGGTGATAGAATAGGAGGTGTATATAGAACATCATGAAGGCTTCAAGACTCATGAGAAGACTCATGTATGTAGGTTAAAGAAATCCCTATATGGCCTCAAGCAGGCACCCAGAGAGTGGTATGGTTGAATTGATAGTTACTTGCAACACTTGGGATTCATAAAGAGTGAGGCTGATCCCAATATCTATTATATGATGGTGGAGAATGAACCACTTATTCTGGTATTATATGTAGATGAATTATTTTTAACAGGGTCATATGGGCTCATAAAGGACTGTAAGAAGAATTTTGAAGTAGAATTCTACATGAAGGATATGGGGTTGATGCATTATTTTCTAGGGTTGGAAGTTTGGAAAAAGAATGGGGAGATCTTCCTTGGGTAAGGAAGATATTCTACAAAGATTCTGAAGAGACTCAAAATGAAGGATTGCCAACCCATGGCGACACCTATGATCACCAAGTGGAAGAAAATAGATGCATCAAGAGACAAGGAAGTGGAACCCACCTTATACAATCAACTCATTGGGTCTCTCATGTATTTGGTCAACAATAGGCCAAACATTTGTTTCACTATCAACACCCTTAGTCAGTTCATGGTGGAATCGGAAAGGGTACATTGGGCAGCAGCTAGGCACATTCTCAGATATGTGCGTGGAGCAGTCAAATATGGGTTGAAATACACCCGAGGAGATGATGTCAGACTGAGAAGATTCATAGATGCAAATTGGGAAAGTAGTTCAGCAGATCAGAAAAGTACCTCCAAGTACTGCTTTAGTGTTGTATCAGGAATGATCTCTTGGTGCAACATGAAGTAGAAGTCAGTAGCTCTGAGCTCAGCAGAAGCAGAATATATAGAAGCCAACATAATAACATTTTAAGCTATATGACTTAGAAAGATGTTTGTGAGTTTGTTTAGGAAGAGGATGGAAGTGATCAATGTTTACTGTGATAATCAGAGTTGTATCAAAATCTCTAAGAATCCATTATTTCATGATTGGTTGAAACACATCAATATCATATGTCACTTTATCAGAGACTGTGTTTAGCATGGGACAATACAACTGCAGTATGTCCTCATAGGAGATCACGTAGTAGACATACTCACAAATGCTCTAGGAAGAGTTAAGTTCACCCAGTTTAGGGAGCAGATGGGTATGGTAGATAACCCATTTTAGTAGTAGAAACAAATGGTTCCTCAGTTACAACAACAAAAGATGAGAGGGAGTTACAATGCAGATGCAGTAGTTTGCAGCAGTATTCAGGGTCAACAACAACATATATGCAACATTTGCATAGTAGTTGGTGGGTAATGATGTCATAAATCAATAGCATAGAGGGAGATGTTACAGAGTTAGGGTGATGTTTCGGTAGGTTGCATTAATAGAGCACATTCCTCGCTAAGAGGAAGTTTTTATTTATGGTAGCATCAGATGTGCTCTAAGCCTAAAAATTTGTAGGGAGGCTAGGATGCATGTATTACAGAATACCCAGAAATCGTTTTGGAAAATTTCACCCTGATAAGGTTTTATTAAAATAATTAATTATTTTTAATGAATACCTAAGTCTAAACTTAGGGAATTAAAATAATTAAAGGTATTAGTAGATCTGAGTGTGAATCTTCCAGAAAAATACGGAGATCAAGTAAATATGATCTGAACCATTTATTAGAATCTAATATTGGCTGTTGATTCTCAATGAATTGGTTATAAGAAGGACTTCTACGGGCATTTGTAAATACACCAAGCAGATACTCAGCTGCTTGAGCAAATCAATTTTCTCACTAGCTGAAGTTCGGAAAGAGAAAATTGAATAAGAGGGAGAGTTGCAGGTTGGAGAGAGAGGGCATCATAAATAATCGGAAGTGCGGGATTAGACTGGAAAAAGCAGCGTAGAGGAGGTACAACGCAGAGGAAGTGACACTGGTGCTGCACAGAGGGTGACACTGTGAGGGCAACAAGTCCTCTCCAGAGTCAAAATTTCACTGTGAAGCGTGAGAAAATTGTTTGTAAAATTTCTCACATAAATTCCTCTTCTATTCTGCTGTATGTATCTTGTACATGAGATTTTGCTGAAGAATAACAAAGAAACCCTCATCTGCTGCACTGGTTATCCTATATTGGGTTTTTCTATGGAAAATTCTCCAAAAATAATTGTGTCATTGTGATTGTACTTGTGCTAGTATGTTTACTCATATTTACTTTCCGCAATATTTTATTTTTGAAGGCCGTAGTAGAATTTATTTCAATATTTACTATGTAACAATGTAAATGACTTGTTTCTGATTTAATAAGTAGAAGAAATAATATCAGTTATTGCAATTGGGATTATATTCAGGAGTTTTCACACATAATTCCCACGTGGGGCACATTTCTTACTAAGTGGCCCGCATGCTCCACTATAGCCACAATATTTCATCCCTATATCTAATTTTTGGGTGTCCTAATGTCCAAAAGTAATCATGTGGGCCCATAAATACCCACATTTCCTAAGTGCAATTTGATGTGATGGAAAAAATGTGAAAATTGGATATTTCGCTTAGAAAATGCTAAGTGGGAATATCACAGTCCTCCCTGCCTAGATGTTTCTTGTCCTCAAGCAATTGCAATGATGGATGTTGACGTATTTTCTCCCCTTCGCACGTGGCATCCTCACATAGTAGGTTACTCCATCTAATCAAGAATTCCTTGATCACCCTTCTTAGCAAGTGCCTCTCCCTAGAATCCAAAATGGCATATGGCTGTAGCACCAAATTCCCCTCATCATCCATAGGGGGTATCTCAGTGGCTTTTTTCACCTACTTTCCTAATTCCTTTTTCAGGAAAGACACATGAAATATGTTGTGCACTCGACTCCTCTGAGGTAGCTCCAACTCATAAGCCACCTCCCCAACCTTCCGAGTGACTTGGTATGGCCCATAAAAGTGGGGCTTGAGCTTCTCGACCCCCTTTTGCTTCAGCATAGACTACTTGTAAAATTCAAGTCTTAGGAATACAAGGTCCTTGACTTCGAAATATATCTAAACTCGGCCTTGGTATGCGCACATTTTCTACTAGTTTTGGGCCATTCTCATGTTGTATTTGAGAGCCCTCAAAATGTTCTGGCTCTCCTGTATCCAGTACTTGGCCCTTGGGGCCTTGCTATCTCTAAAAATAATGTCAACAAAAGATAAAGCATCATACCCATACAATGATCGAAAATGAGGCATACCTATGGACGTGTGGTATGTGGTGGTGTAGCAGTACTCTCCCATGTGAAGCCATTGTATCCATGCCCGTTATTGCCTGGTCACATAGTTACGCAAGTAGCCCTCCAGCCACTCGTTAACTATCTCGGTCAGCACGTTTGTCTACAGATGATAGCTTGTGCTAGGGCTGAACTCTGTTCCCACTAGCCGAAACACCTCCTGCCAGAATCCTCCCATGAAATGGATTTCTTGGTCACTAACAATGGTCTTCGGAAGACCATTTACTCAGAAAATTTCCTTGAATAGAAATTCGTCCACCTGTGAGGTCGTGTACTAGGTTGAAATGGAAAATAAGTGTGCAAACTTCGTCAAACGGTCCAACACCACATAGATTGAGTCCTTTCCATGTACTGTGGGAAACACAGTAATAAAGTCCATTGAGATGCTCTCCCACTTCCCTCAGGGATAGGGAAGAGGCTGCAATAAGCCCGTTGGGTGTGACTGCTCGCCCTTGTTCCGCTGGCATGTCTCACACTCCCTGATTTGCTACAAAACATCATCCTTGAGGCTCTTCCTTGAAAAATTCTCCCAGATGGCCCTGTATGTCTTTTTGTACCCTCGATGCCCTGTTAGAGGTGAGTCATGGGCAACATGAAAAATCTTCTCTCGCAGTTGGGAGTTGGCCACCAAGTAAATCTGGTCCTTGTAGTATATCACCTTGTTCATCACCCAGCACCGGTCATCTGTCACCACCCCATCAAGGACCTCACATAAAAATTGGTCCTTGGAATACTCCACCAACAGTTGGGCCCTCCAATCCAGAGCAATACACATCAAAGAAAGGGAAGTTGGCCTCCTAGACAATGCATCCTCCACCATGTTGTGCTTCCCTTTGACATACTCTATGTCAAAATCATATGTCTGGAGCTTTCTCACCTAGTTATGTTGCCCGTCCTGTAACTACTTTTGCTTCAAGAAGAACACGACGCTGTTGTGGTCAGTCCTCACTCGAAACCTGTTCCCCAGCAAGTACTGTCTAAAATTAGCTCACACATGCATAATGGCTAGCATCTCCTTTTCATAAATGGGGTACATTCTCTCGTGAGGCAGTAGCTTTCAAATTTCAAAAGCTATTGGGTGTCCTTCGTGCACCAACATGACCCCCACTCCCTCTCAAGATGCATACTCCAATACAAAGTGCTGAGTGAAATTGAGAAGTTCTAGAATAGGGAAACTACTCATAACCTATTTGGGGTGCTCAAAGGCCTCCTACACTGTAGCTGTCCATGAAAATGCCCCTTTCTTTGTCAGATCTGTAAGGGGTGCTTCCAACTATGAGAATCCCTTCACAAAATTCCTGTAATAAGTACAAATTTCCACAAACCCCCTCAACTTTGTCATGTTCTTGGGCTCTGGCTAATCCCAGATGGCCCTGATCTTTTCCTCATGGACACGCACACCATCAACCCAAATGATGTGCCCTAAATAGAGCATCTTAGTCAGCCCAAACTCACTCTTAGATAACTTGGCATAGAAATGTTGCTGCTCCAGTATATACATCACTGCCTCCACATGTTGTAAGTGCTCCTGCCAAGTCTGACTATAGATCAACGTGTCACCGAAAAATACTAACATGAACTTCCTCAAATGCCCATGAAATAAGTGGTTCATGCATGATTGAAATGTGGTTGGTGCATTGGTTATTCCAAAGGGCATAACCAAGAACTCAAAGTTCCCATAGTGGCACCAAAAAGTTGTATTGGGGAAATCCTTGTCCCTCTCCTGAATCTAATGGTACCCCAAACATAGATCAATCTTCGAGAAGAACTTGGCTCCACTCAACTCATCCATCAGCTCATCAATGTGTGGGATGAGGTAAATATTCTTCATGGTCTTTTTGTTTAGGGCCCTGTAATCAATGCACATGTGTAGGGACCCGTCCCATGTGTAGGGACCCGTCCTTATTATTCACCAGAACAATTGATTAAGAAAAAGGGATAGAGTTGGGCCTAATGTGCCCTAGTTCCAAGAGCTCATGTATGGCTCTCTCTATCTCATCTTGGTAGGTCTTGGGATTCTGATAGGGAGTATTGATCAAAACCTATACTCTGGGCTCCAAATCAATGGTATGATCAAACCCTCGGTTAGGTGGTTGACTAGGCGGTATATCTCCAAACACTACAGGATACTTGTCAAGGATGGTCTGTATCTCCGGATGTGGTGGCTGGGAAATGCCCCCAACCTATGAAATCCTCAACTCGACAACCCACTCAACATCTTCATGCCTCAAGTTAGCCTCCATCTTGTGGGTCGGGACTATCTGTGGTGGGTAGGAGTGCATACCCCTTAGCAGCATTAGCTTTCCTGCTGGGTCTACAAACTCCATATCCAATTTCTGCCAGTCAGTAATGACTCTGGTAAGTGAACAGAGCTGGTGGACTCCCAACACTAAGTTGGTGTTTGATAAATCCATCACAAATAAATTCTCTTTCATGGAGTAGTTCCCCATGGTCACAGTCAAGGTATGAACATAGCGTCTACACTGCATGGTCCTGTCACCCAACACAAGAACTGAAAAACCCCTTGAACTCCTCCGTGGTGATGCCCCTCCTCTGGACCATCTGGGCATCGATGAATTTGTGGGTGGCCCCACTGTCTATTGATACTGAAACACACTACCCCTTAACCATCCCATGGATCCTCTTGGTCAAAAACTTGGGTACCCGATGCAGTGATGCAAGGACCGCTCCATAAGGTGAAAAAGAAGCTCCTCTTGGTGGTGGTGGTGGTGGCCCTCTCTCCTGAGGTGCTGCATTGTCAGCTCCTTCCATCTCAAAGTATGTATCTTTCTCCCAATTGTTGTCCGAGAAGACCTCTATGTAATGGGCCTTTCCTACTGAAAACCCATGGCCTAGTGCCCACGACTCTTAACAAGTGAAGCATAACTTCTTCCTTTAGAGGTCTCTCCTTGTTATCTCATCCAACTACCCATGGCTCTCGGTGGTGGGAACCTCATATCTCTCCCCCTCTGCTGGAAACCTAGTTTGGCTGGAAAAGGTTCCCTAGCTCTCGGTAGGGCATCCTGTAGGTCCCTAGCTCTCTCCATTGCATCCTGCAGCGTAGTGGGCCTGTTAGACCTCACTAGCCCCCATAATGGCTCTTGCCAACCCCTATGTGAACATGTAAATCCTCCTGGACTTTGATAAGTCTGGAACCATCACAGATAGTCTCATAAAATCTAAGATGTATACTTCCACACTCCAGGTTTGCTTGATCCTAGTCAACTCCCCAAAATATTCTTCTGGGTCCTTCCTCTCGAAATGCTCTAGCACCTTCCTGGTAAATTCATCATAAGTTGTGACCCCTGCATGCGCCAATGTGGTTATCCCATGGAACCACCAGTCATGAGCATCCCCTTCCAAATGCAATGTAGAAATATTGATTGCCTCTCCCTCATTCATCTGGTTCATATGGAAATAGACATCCAGATTCTCGACCCATGTCTTGGCCGAGCTCTTGCAGGAGCCATCAAAAGTAGGGAGAAATAAACTCCCCATTGTGCGTCGCAAATCTATCCCTTGTGTAGAGCCTCCACCACTATGTCCCCTGGGCTTATTGCTACCCTTAAGCTGACATAAATCTTTGAAAGTAATGTTCCTCCCAAACTTCGGGCCATATGACTGTTACTCCAGGAAATACTCCCCATAATGTGCTTCCTCCTGCTCCTGAAACTAGGAATGTGGGAATGATATATCATGGGGGTGTGTATGGTATGGTAGGTGTGTTAGGGTTGAGTGATGCCTGGTGCTGCGAAGTGCAGGATCCTTCTGCCACCTAGAAATACCCTTGGATTCCCTTACCCTTGTTATCATTATTATTACGATGACCCATCTCCTCAATGTTTTTTGATAGATCCTGCACTGCTTTCAGTAGGAGGTGAGCAAAATCCTCATCCTCGCTCCTTTTTTCTCCCTCAATGTCCGTCATTTTTGTTTCCAATGTCTGGAGTGATCTCCAATTGTCTTTTCCTACTCATGTCACAGGGTCTAGAGTGATCTCCAATTGTCTTTTCCTTGTTGTGAAACCAACTCCAAAAATAGAAGAAAAAAGATATCAACGCCTTAGAAATAGGCCACTTCGAGGGGGCAACCTCCAATACATTACATGAATGAACAATTCTTGGATGATACAAATTACAAAACCTCCTTTCAATATATAGGAGTCCATGGGGCCACAATGTAATCCTAGCTGACCTAACAATAATAATTTAAGGGCACAATAATAACAATATGGGGGTTACAGGGCTACAATAATAACAGTAAGGGAGTTACACTAACAAAAATAAGGGACTATACTAGTAATATAGGGACCTAACATGCCCCTCTCCTTCAAAAAAGTGTTGTCCTCAACGCTTGAGTAGCTATGGGTGCTTCTGTATAAATTTCTCATCCTCCCATGTAGAATATTTAGTGGGTAAGTTATTCCACTTGATGAGATACTCTTAAATTTATCGATTTTGTAGCTGTCGAGTTCTTGTTTCCGTGACTGCTTCAGGTTCCAATATGATTTTTCCTTCCTCATCAAGTTCTGGCAATATTGTTTGAACTGGAAGATTTTCACCTATAACCTTCTTTAAGCATGAAACATGGGAAATTGGATGCACTTATGAAGAAGAAGGAAGCTCCAATTTGTATGCCATAGTACCAATCTTTTGCAACACCTTGTAAGGACCATAGTACTTTGGCGATAATTTATTATCCTTCTTAGCTTGCTTGAGGGACATTTGTTTATATGGTTGTAGCCGTAAAATACCCAATCTCCTACATCAAAACTTCTCTCGCTGCGATGTTGATCTGCCTGTTGTTTCATTCGATTTTGTGCCAAATTCAGGTTATCCTTTAAGAGTTGGAGAACTTCTTGCTGATGCTCGATGTGATCTTCCACTGCTGGAACCTTCGAATTTTCCCTTAAAGATGATGTGATGGATGGTGGATGATATCCATAAAGTGCCATAAATGGGGTCATTTTTGCTGCAGTATGGAAGGAAGTGTTATACCACCATTCAGCGAGAGGTAACCACTTGACCCATTGTGTTTGTTTATCAGATACAAAACAACGAAGATATCCTTCCAAACATTTATTTACGATCTCAGTTTGACCATCAGATTGAGGATGATAAGATGAGCTATGAGCTAATTGAGTACCCAAACAAGAAAATAACTCGTCCAAAAATTTCCAGTAAAAATGGGATCTCTGTCGCTCACAATAACCCTTGGGCTTCCATGTAGCTTTTGAATTCTATCCATAAATGTAGTAGCAACTGTACTTGCTTTAAATGGATGAGATAATGCACAAAAGTGTGCATACTTGGAAATTCTATCAACTACCACCATGATGACACTCTTTCCTTCGGACTTAGGTAAACCTGTGATAAAATCCATTGAAATCTCCTCCCAACTTTGACTTGGAATGGATAAAGGTTGTAGAAGTCCCGGGGTCTTAATTGTCTCAACTTTATTCTGCTGGCAAACCAAACATTCCGCCACAAAATTTTGAATATCAGATTTAAGGCCATCCCAAAAAAATTCTTTCTTCACCCTGTGGTAAGTTTTTAAAAATCCCGAGTGTCCTCCTAAAGGGGAAGTGTGCAATTCCAGAAGAATCTTTTGTTTTAGTTGGGAATTCTTACAAAGATATAAGCGATCTTTGTACCATAAGGAATCATTTTTCCAACTAAATGTATAAGATGTACTAGGATCTTGCTGCAACTTTTGAATGAGTGTCCATACATCTTTGTCCTTCTTCCATTCATCTCTTGCTTCGGTTATCCAATCTGGTTGGATAATAGATATGGCACAAAGAAATGCTTCCACCTCTTCATTCTTTCTTGAGAGTGCATCTGCAACAACATTAAGCTTTCCTTTTTTGTAGATTATTTCAAAGTCATAACCCAACATCTTTGTGACCCATTTTTGTCGCTCTTCTGAAGATAGTCTTTGTTCCAAAAAGTGTTTAAGACTATCATGATCAGTTTTTACCTTGAAGTGTCTTCCCATTAGGTAAGTTCACCATTTCTTTAGTGCATGCAGTATTGCTAACATTTCATTCTCGTAAATAGCTTTCTGTAAATAATTTCCTTTGATTGGACGACTTTCAAAAGCAACGGGTCTTCCTTCTTCCATTAAAATAACACCAATTCCATTTCCTGAGGCATCACATTCCACAATAAAGGTTTTTGTGAAATCTGGCGTAGCTAAGACTCTATGGTGGAATGGCCTAGAAATATGCTGCTACATCCAAATATTTGTTGTTGGATCCCTCTCCACTGCTCAGAAAATTCTGGGAAATTAATCCCAACCTCCCCACACAATACCCAAAAAAACCCACTAAAGGTTTGGCCAAAGCTTGATCCTGTAAAATTGACCTCCTTGTGCTTGGGTGGCTCTACTATTGGGTATAATGCTGTTGCTATGAAATTTGTTGTCCAATTCTCCCAAAATATCAACAATCCTTGTTAGAAGGCTTCCCAGGCCTCCCCACCAAATCTCCAGCTCCAAATCCTCTCACTCTCCAAGCTCCTAGAGTGAATCCTCCAAACATTGCGCAGAACCCGTGCTTCTGTGACTATATTTGTGCTATAGGACAACCTATCTGCTTCTAGTAAGAATGGAAATATGGTATAAATCCCCCCTTGGGATGGCACTCGAAGTCCACCGAAGCAAGGGCTGGGATTTCCGCTTGGAAACACCCGTGTGCTGAACAACACTGCAGACTTGGCACTTGCTCAAGCATGCTATGTGAAAAGAAAAATTCATAAATGATGAGTGAATGAGACAATGAGTTTCTCCCTCCTCTTTTGTTCCTTATCCTTTGAATTTCCCATGTGGGCCCAACTCGAGATTCCCACACCAAATCTGCTCCAATGAGAGAATAGTGCCCATGTGGGACACAATTCTCACTAAGTGGCCCCCATGCTCCACTATGGCCACAATATTTCATTCCCATCTCTAATGTTTGGGTGTGCTAATGTCCAAAAATAATCATGTTGGCCCCTAACTACCCACATTTCCTAAGTGCAAGTTGATGTGATGGCAAAAAGGTCAAAATTGGACATTTCACTTAGCAAATGTTGAGTGGGAATATCACACACATTCAAAATGAAGCCATTGAAATCCATGTCCATCCTTGCCACCAATTAAATTCAAGTGTAAAAAAACTATAAAAGAAATTCAACCACTGCTGAAGTTGCATGTTTAACATTCAAACTATTCACCAACCCTGGAGACAAACCAACACGAAACATTTCACAGTATATTCAGGTTAGTTATTTCAACTACAACACAATTTTCTTACAATTTTATTTTCATTTCTTAGTCTTTATTTCAGTTTCCTTACAGTTTTGTTTTCATGAAAATATATATTTTTTCTATTCTTCTATATTCTGAATCATTTTCAAGTTGAATGGAAAATATGACACAACCATAATGTAGAGTATTGGCTAGTATGGCTAGCTACATATGAAATAGAACAAAACTTGTTTATAGTTTAACATCAATCCTTTTATACATTACAAGTTCCAAGAAGGAAGGGCTTCATCTAAAGTTCGACACATTCATCCCAAAGAAAAAATAATGTCATAAAAACTAGTTCCTCAATCAAAATTATTTTGAAAATGAGCCTCCTAGATACAAATTAAGAACAACTAGATGACCACCTGAATTAACAAGGAGACTCCACAATTTTTTTTCAAAAGGTTGTCTAGGCTTTAGTATAAATTGATGAAATGAGGAAATAAATAGTGGCAAATAATTTAGCAATAAATGACATCAATTCCTTGATCAAATCCCTATCAATGTAAAACTTGGAATGGAAAAAATAGACGTAGAAACTCCTTTATGCTTCCATTTCTTCCAATAATTTTCATATTTGTTGAGACATGAAACCAGTATAGATGAAGTTTAGATTAAATTTCTAGTGAACAAGATGAAGATCATCATCATTTTTAGAACATGCAGTGATCTTTGTCGTTTCTCCCAGTTGCATTTGAAGATGGAATTTCTATCAATTGCTTTTCAATTATTTTCCCTTGTAACATTTTAATAATCACTATGTTTATCTATAACCTAATTAACTACTTAGCATTAAAATGCTCAAGATACTTCATCTGTCTTTCAGATTTTCTTAAAACCACATTATCCTTCCCTTCATAAACTGCGCCATCTTCAAATGGAAATAAAGTACAATAAGTGTGTCACTGTGATGCTCTTCAAAAACATCAACAACTAAATTAACATCAAAATATTGAGCTGACCATTATGGCTTTTTTTACAACCCATTTATGAGAGATCAAGTCTAATGGGAGTGAAATTTTTTGGCAAATTTTCCTTATTAATTATTTTTGGCTACCGTCTATTCATAGAGCATGTATAATTTATTAGAAGTAAAATTTTTCGTAAGCATTTTTCTCACACCCATATATTTGTTTTCAAGGGTTTTTTGATACATATGAGTGTAGTTGGGTTTCACTAAATCAACTAGGAAATGATATTAGGGACCAACTCAATTCTTTGTAAATTTGAACATCTACATAACATCATAGACCTATGGCCTAACCGTAGACTTTAAATTTTATATATTAAATACAATAAGATTTAAATTTGATATATTTGAACCTTCTAGCAAATTGTATCTTAATCCAATTGCAGACCTATGACTTAGTGCTCCAAATCCATATAAAGGGCCATTGTATAACAAAATTAACTAGATTGCAACAAAAACCTTATTTTTCTAGGAAATGCACTTTATAACTATGTCCAAGAACACAACTAAGGCTACCCTCAACAACTAAACAACTTGCAAAATTACCATGTTTTACCAATACAAACCTAAGATGTCTGTGAGTGTCTCCAACCTTGTTAGAATTTAAATGGAGACTTCATAGTTTTCAAGATTTAAGGATTTAGTTTAATTCAAACAGTATTAACTAGACTATATCAACATTCTTACCCAGAAAAGGAACCAGGTGTCACTTTTTTTAGTTAAAATTCCTCCTAGAGCTTCCTTCATGCTTGAAGAGGGTTATCTATAGGAATACCAATATTGAAAAACTTAGAACCATTCCCAATCAATAAATTTGACAAATGTAGAACCATTCCCACAATAGGAGAATAACTAACCATTACTAAGGCATGCCTCAGATATTTTATTTAGTTGCTAAATTCCTGTAGCAAGGAAATCCTACAACTTACTCCATGCTTGGAGGTTGTGATGATTAGCAATAAAAATATTGACAAACATGAGGCTAAACAATTTAATTAAAAAAAGTAGTAACTAGACAAAATCAACATCTTATCTATAGGAATACTAGTATTGACAAACTCAAAACCATTCCCAATCAATAAATTTGAAAAACTCACAATCATTCCCACAATAGGAAAATCACTAACCATTACTAAGGCAAGCCTAGAGCTTTTATTTAGCTGCTAAATTCTTGTAGCAGGGAAAGCCTACAACGTCCTCCATTCTCGAAGGTTGTGATGATTAGCAATACAAATATTGCAAACATGAGGCCAAACAATTTAATAAAAAAAAAATAGTAACTAGACCAGATCAACATCTTATCTATAGGAATACCAGTATTGAAAAACTCAAAACCATTCCTAATCAATAAATTTGACAAACTCAGAACCATTCCCACAATAGGAGAATCATTAACCATTACTAAGGAAAACCTATAGATTTTATTTCAACTGCTAAATTCATGTAGCAAGGAAAGCCTACAACTTCCTTCATACTTGGAGGTTGTGATGATTAGCAATATAAATATTAACAAACATGAGGCTAAACAATTTAATGAAAAACAAAAGTAACTAGACCAGATCAACATCTTATCTATAGGAATACCAGTTATGAAAAACTCATAACCATTCCCACAGTAAATTTGACAAACTCAGAACCATGAGCTACTAAATTCCTTTAGCAAGGCAAGCCTACAAATTCCTACATGCTTGGAGATTGTGATGATTATTAATAACAATATTTACAAACATGAGTCTAAAAAAATTAATTCGAACAACAGTAACTACCAGATCAACATCTTAATCGGAAAAGGAACCATGTGTTACTTTTTTTAGTTGAAATTCCTCCTAGAGCTTCCTTCATGCTTGAAGAGTGTTATCTATAGGAATAACAACAATATTGACAAACTCATAACCATTCCCTATAGAGCTTCTATTGACTGTCATGAAACTAAACAATATTGACAAGCATGAGGCTAAACAATTCAATTCAAATAATAGTTTATAACAAATAACTAAACCAAATCAACATCTTAACCAAAAAGATCACTTTGTTTAGTTTAAATTCCTCCTATAACGCATAATTTTTTTTATCCAAAACATATATTGATATAATTGAAGACATACAACCAATTATAGGTCGATTTCAACACAATGAAAGTAGTTTTCCAAGTACAAATAAAATCATGGTATTTTAAGTGTAAAAACAAGTTATCAAAACAACAACCACTGATATATTTGAAGACATACAACTAATTCCTTCTGTATATTTTATTTTTCAAGGATACTGTAAAAAAGACATATGTATGAAAATCTCTTAGGATGCTACTAACATACATGTTGATAATTACCTGTAATAAAGCATAAATATTTTTGTCTTGTATGAAAGCATAATTTTCAATTATTATTAACTAAATGCATGCAATAAATCTGTAGGTAGTTGAATATATGGCAAGAGTTAGTTATGTTTCTCGTACAAGGAGAAGTGGTAGGAGAGTGACCAGGGGTGCCCAACTGCGATGCCCTTCATCAGATGAGGACAAGACAAGTGATGTGAATGTCAACAATTCTCCAAGCAATGTTGTTGAGGATGACCATGTGACTGAAGTTGATGTTGTCCCACCATCACCCATAGAGCCACTATCAACCACAATCCAAGGGGAAAGTTCAACTAAAAATATCAGCGCTATAATAGGTTGGAAAAAATAAGAAATGTTAGATGCAATTGATGAATAGATTTTAATGGATATATAGTTCAGGCATATGAAAAAGAACATGGTATTCCTCCCTCATCAATACATTATTGGATAAATGGGCTCACTCATATAAAACATAGAGGGTATCTTACAATTATGACTGAAGAGGAGGAGGACGAGGTGGTTGAGTGGTGTAAAGAGATGGCCCAATTGGGACATGGGATAGAGTTTATACAACTCAAATACACAGTTTCTCAAATATGTCAAGGGAGGCCAAACCTATTCAATCGTATAGGTTTCCTGGTATATCATGGTGGTTTTGGTTTAAAAAAAGGCATCCAGACCTTGTGTTGCGTACAACTGAGGGCCTTGACAGAGACAAAGCATTAAATTTTTGCCCTGCAGTTGTATGTAAGTTCTATGACACTTTTTCTAGTGCATACGATAAACATTCTTATGGTGCAGATCATTTATGTAACTATGATGAAACAAGTTTACAAGAAATAAGGAATTGTGGCATGTAGGTAGTTTCCAAGAGAGGGAGCCGAAACGTGCCAAAGATTTTTCCTAAGAGTAGGGAGTGGATAACTATTCTATGTTGTGTCAATGCAATTGGTGCTTCAATCCTAGGATTTTATCTATTCAAAGGTAAAAATAAACTAAAAAATTATATACAAAATTGTGAACCAGATGCATGCATGGATGCACATACCCATGCATGGATGAATAAAGAACCTTTTTTAAATTGGATTTTTCACTTTTTTGCATCTATACTAGGTGGTGTCTCACCTAATAACAAACACCTGTTGATATTAGATGGCCATGGAAGCCACATTGTTGTAAAAATAATTGAGGAAGCAAATAATTTGGGCATTGACCTCTTAAAGTTTCCCGCTCATACCGCTCACAGATTTCAACCCCTTGATTTTAGTGTGTTTGGCCATTTCAAAAAATATTTCAGGTCATAGCATGCTACATGGATGGAAAAGAATCCAGGGGTTGAGGTGAAAATGTTTGAGCTAGAAGAGCTTGCAAGTAAAGCGTTTAAAAGTGCTCTGACACCATCAAATATCAAGGTTTTCTTTAGGAGGATAGGAATATAGCCACTAAATTATGATGCTCTTATGCATGATACTGGTTGTATCCATGCCTTTCATCTGGATGGTTAGGAAGAAGGGCATGTCCAAATAGGTTTTGAAGTGCAAGAATAAGTATATGAACATGATGATATGGTTGCAACTGGACACTTATATGGTGATGATGATGAACATGTATGTGAACACACAATAAAATCATGAACAATTTGATAGTAACATGGAGATTGTTTTACCAAATCAAGCACATGGAACTTATGTTGCTGATATTGTTAATGGCATTGTTGAACATGCAGTTGACAATGAAGATGTAGTTGAAAATGACATTATTGATATTGCACTAGGAAGAAACAGTGACCAATCGACATTGCCAATCCAAGTAACCCCACCATCATTGCTGGTAGAATACATGACTAATTTGAACGAACATAGTGTCTCAAGAACCAATGAAAAAAGCATGAACATGCCTTCACAACCAACTGAATTGAACAATGAAATTGTTCATTTTTTTGTGGAAAATAGATCAATGGAAGAAGATGGAGTACATAATGAGGCATCAAATGAAGATAACAATATAGTTCAGTCAGTTGTTTGGGATATTGAAAGGCAAGTGCCAAGAAATGACATGCAGGTTTGGGGGGGGTGGGGTGGGGGTGTGGAGAAGTTACTTTTTCGGTTCCTAAAGCTACCAGTAGAGAGAGTGTCAATGAAACAAAAGCTAGGAATATCGGGCAGTCTTGGTTTGGGATGAAGTTCACTGTTACTCACCTTAGAAGACTATATAAACCTATTAGTTGAGTCTGAAAAAAAGGAATTTGAAATTTAGTAATTAAAACATAAAAGGAAGGATTTAGCCAAGGATAAGAAGGCAACAAGTATTGTTTTAGAACAACATCAAGCAGATGAAAGGCTTGAAAGAGAGAAAGCAAGGAAAGGGAAGGACACAAAAAAATGGCAAGATAGGAAAAGAAAGAAAAAAAGGCTAAACAAATGCTTGAAAAGGAACAAGGGATGGATGATATGGTTGATAATGATGTAAGCACAACTGATGAAACCAGGATTATGTCAAACAGATTGGATAATATTGCAGATAATACACCATTATTCCAATACCTCATAAACATTCAAGTGTCTCATTATCAAAATGGGGGTTTACCCACTTTCCTTATTCCTACTAGAGGAGGTGTCAATTATATGTACGCTCACCACACACCTCCACATAATGCATGGGTTAGTTGTGCCAGCGTGAGGTATGGGTACTCAATTCCTCCATGGTTGGAAGGGGAAAATTTGACTCAATCATATGGAAAAAACCAACCACATCCTAATCAACCCTTTTTAGGTAGGTCAACCTACTTGGCTCAAGAAGGCAACTCAGGGAGTTTTGGCACTGAAGATTATGAAGGCCATAAAGAATAGGGGTGCCATATATTTTTGGTGTAACCACATTATGATGTGGCCTTTGGATGGCCTGTCTCTTTTTCTTGTCACTTGAAGATTTTGGCTTACAACCTAGGTTGATTTATATCATAACATATGCGACATTGTAACCAAAATCGATCTTATAAGGAACATCTATAGTCTATTATAATGGAGAATTATGACATAGTGACATGAGAATGCAAATAGTAGCTTCTAGTATTCTCTACACACCAAATGATTAAAAACCCATTTATAACTGAGTTGTTAATTAAATGACAAACAAGTGAATAATGAAATCTTGAAGTGAACTTTTTAAATATGAAAATCCCATAAAAAAGTGAACAATAAACGTACCTAACCTCACACCTCATATGAAACCTCATTTACTGTAAGTTATATTATAATACAAAGAGAGTGCATGTGTAATGAAGCATCAACAAGACAAATAATGCATCAACAAGCCAAGAGAATAGTTAAATGAACATTTCCCATCCCAAATCAAGCCCAAGAAAGTGTCAGTCTTGACACATTCTAGACTGGAAAACCAATGCACACATTAGCTTTGAATCAAACTGAAATAACCCCTTAAATCCCAAATCAAAACCCATTCATAATGCATTTTCAACCACTCTGAGTGCCATTAAAATGAACCTTCAAATACAACAAACTGTAACAACAAAAATCCCGCTCTAAACAAGAAGTTTTACAACAAAATCCTGTTATAAGAACTAACAACACAAAACAACTGAGCCTTTTGTTTTTTGATACTGTGTTGTTAGTTTTTCCTGAAAATGTAGGATGAAATCACTAAACACTACATAACTAAGCTAACAACACAAAAAAGACAATTAAAAGTTTTAAAGCAGCACCAAAACCATTTACTAACTAAAAAGAAAAATAGATTTCAATATAATATTTAAAAAAGCGTTACACAGATATTAGCAACAATTAGAAATACCTCATTTCTAGGAAAAAATTACATGTCAATCCAGAACATCACATTTTGGATCTGTACTCGCAAAAATATGTTTTTTCTTACTGTTGTTCCATGAGAAACAATTCCTTGCTGTGTAAAGGAATCCGTGCTCAAGACATTAAAGATTATGTCACAAACAAGTGTATATTTGTCTTTGTTTATTAAACCTTCAAATATTAATAATATAATCTCCAAATATCAAACCCCTACAAGTTCTGCAATGCCATGTTCTCTTTATGCTGAAGTGAATGAATAGAAAAAAAAGAAAGAAAAGGATTTCAATTTGATATGCTGCTTAAAACAGAATCTACTATCATAAAACCTTGAAGAAGTGAGCAACAATAAAGTTAAAATAGAGGAGCGCCCATTAAGGATGTTTAACTCTTAGATACACAGATATCAAGAGACCTGCAGCTCAAATCACTCTATTTTATTCATAGATATGGAAACGAAATGAAAACTGGAAAACTATTCAACATAGATAGAATGAAGGAAACTTGCAAAACTTTTCATTGATTAAATATTTTTCAGTACAAAATTAGGCTTCAAGGTCCAAAACTCGGAACCTCACTCCTTCTTCCAATTGTCCTTAAATACATTATCACAAAACAGTTTCCAGTAATGAAACTGATTCTAACTTCTCTAACTAACTCTAACTGCCTAAACTATTAATTGTTATGGAGGTACATGCCTCAAGAAAAGTCCTATTACATTTGCATAATCCTAGGAAATGACATAATGAGAATTTTTAGAACTTTTAATCTAAAGGAACAACTGGTCCTGAAGTGGCTGCGGAATCAACAACTACTTTTGATTTATCCGTTGGAATCTTCTTTGTTGTGTCAATGGAGAAGATTTTGCATTTTTTCCAAAGTTCACTTTGAGTTGTAGGAGCATTCCTGTAGCTGAGGTATTCCAATCTAAATGCAATTGCCTGATTGTGAGTGAGCCTTTCTGTGAAGAGTGCCTTTACCATCCATAGAAAATTGAAGTGCCTCTGTAAAAAGTTAAACACTGTCTCTCCCTTTAAAACTTGTGTCTTTTTGTGTCTGCTATCTGCTCTGCTCTTTGCCAGTGTTAATGCATCTTCATAAAACTTCCATGTCAAAATATTTCCCTTTTCTGTCCAACATCAAGGAAAACCTGTTTGGATCAATTTATCAAAAGTTATATCAAACTCCTTTATCGCCTCCTTAATTCTCAGTAACCTTTTCTCTACAACTTTTCGTAGATCATTCTTAATTATCATTTTATTGACTTCTTTAGCATAAAAGTATCTGTCTTGTATCTCAATTTCTTCTAGCTCTTCATCTGATTTGGAATTGATAAAATTTAAAAACCTCCTAGCCCAATTTGCTCTTTTAATGAGCGTTTGTTTTTCTGATGATATCTCCTCTTCATGGTCTGAGATGAGGCGTTTCTCTGTAGAAATTATACTTAAGGAATCCCAATTTGACTTCATTTCAGATATAATTTCAGTCCAAATAATATCTTTAGCTCTTAAAAGTGAGATGTTACCTTTTAGCTTCTCCTTGAGCTCCTTAATTTCATCCTCAGCCTTTTGTAATTGCTGGTTATTTTCATTTGCTTTATTTTCCCATCCTCTCATCATCTTAGTAGTTGTTTCCAAATCTAACTGAACCCGCTTAAGATCACCTTCGGCTATCTTCAGTTCTGTGCTGAGCTGAACAATTTGGGTTTGAGGATCCGCATCAGTGTCACCTATAGGAACAACAAAAGTGCAAGTATGGTTTTGAATTTGATTCTGCAGAGATATAGCAGTCTGCTTCACTTTGGACAACTCTTCATCTTTTCGTAACAATTGCAGACGTAACTCTTCCTTTTCTTTTTCCACCTCAGCTACTTCTGCAGCCATTGAGTGCTCTGTAGCTGGTAATTTTAACTTTTTCCTTAGTGAGGATATTTCTACTTCTGCACTTTTCATGAGTTTTTGAATTGCAGCTTTATCATTTGGATCCACACCAATTTTCATAATGATCTTCTTCAACTCTTCGTTTTGAGTTGTTAATGCCCTTGAATTAGCTTTCTCCATTTTGCTTTGTCTGATGACCTTTGCAAGCATGTTTTCAGTCTTGACTGCTGTGGCATTAGTCTTGCTCAAATCATTTACAATCAACTGCCCGGTCTGCATATGAAGATTCATTTTGTCCCACAATGGGATATTTTTAACATCCATGATTATGTTTACCTCATTAAAGCTGCTCGAAGACCCAAGGGACATTCCCTTTGGATGTGACAGAGCCATTCTAAATTGATCTTTTTCAATATCCAATACAGTCAATAATCTGGTCTGATCAGCAGCTGTGTTATGTCCTGCTTGCGCTTCGACATTGGCTTTTATTCTTTGATTTCTTTCTTCAATTTGCGTGAATACTTGCTTGACTGCCGGCATCCTTTTTGAGTAAAGTTCATGTCTTCTAGGAGAAGAGGGAACACTTGATTCTTCATTGTTATGAAGGGTAAAACCAGGCGAATTGGGAGAATGATATTATGCTAGTTTGGTTCTCTTTTCTTCTCTGGGTTCCTCATTATCTATTTCAATAACATCTTCTCTACTTCTTTTGCTTGCCCTTTCCATAATGGCAGGTGTTTGAATGCTGGTTATTGAGGCACTTGTTTCACCTGGATTTTCCAGCTTCTCTATATCAGGCTTGCTTACATGGGAGAATGCAGCATACCCGTTCTCAACCCTTTTCTGAGAAATTATTCCATGCGGATCATAAGGCCATTTTTCTCCCAACAACACCTGTGTCCCTTCCAACATTTTGGAGACTTCATCAAAAGCTTGTCTTGTGTTGACCACAAAAGGTCCCACACTCATAGGCAATTTGTACATCAAACCTTTCTTCATGGGAAGAAAGTGAACTTGGTCTACATTAAGACTTTGCCTTATGAATTCTAGGGCGAAAAGTTGCATGGGTACAAAAGTTGGGAGCCTATAGGGCTCAATGCTAACTCCATACAACCTTATCTCTGAGTAATCTTTGAATACAAACCAATCTCCAAATCTGCAATTGGGTCCTATCTGTAGGAACTCCCGGGCTTTTGGTAGAAAGCATGGAGGAAGAGTTCCATTCAAAATTTTATAAGCAATAGACATGAAATGATTAGAAAATTCAAACAGCCCTGCTTCATTCTCTTCTTTTCTAATCATGTCGGTCCAGAATAAAACTGATTTCTTACTTTTATTACTATCAACTATATTTAAACCCAAACTCATGAAATCTTCAACATTTTGATACAAAAATAAGGAAACAACCAGTGATGGAAATCTGAAGAAACCTGTTAGAGGAAAAGCTATCAATTGGGAATTTACTATTTCCTGCCAAAAAGACGGAATGTCAAGGACCACCCCTGGTTTCATCATCAGTGCAAACATCCCCAAGACTGATTTATCAACTTTGTGGTCATCGTCTTTCCCCAAAATCTTCGTAATGCAGCTAAGAACTGGCCTATACCGAACATTGAACGCCTCCAAACTGAACTCTTCTCCTTCAAATTGAGTTTTTTATGGATTTGATTTCAAAAATGACATACAACGACTAAACTCTTCGTTTGAAAGGTATTCAAAATACTGAACGAATGAATCTTCGGAGAATTGTAACGGAGACTTATCTTCTGGAAAGCACAATGCTTGGCGAATTAATTGTGTTGATACCTGCAGGACATTTTCTCCCTGAGAATTCATGACGAAACATTTACCAGGGTACATTGATGAGAATAACCATGAGATGAACTCGAGGAAGAAGTGAGTTTTTGGAACACAGGCGGACAACACACCAGAACTTTTCATAGCAGACAATACCGGGGATTTATCAGTGTTTAGGGTTACTTGGTAATGCAATAAGGGATGATTGACGGACGACGCGGTATCCTGGACGTCCTTTTCACTATCCAGGAGGGCACTGAGGCTTGATGAACCAGACAATGATATTCGTTTTGTCATGACTAACAGGAACTGAAAAAAATTCGCGGGGTAACGGAAAATGCAAAGGTGGCAAGAACATGGTTCAAAAGGGGAAAAACAGTCACACATGGACAAAACGAGACTAAAAAACTCTTTAATAAGCTACGGGAATCCGTAATAAATGCCGACATGATGTGGACAAACCGTTGAGAGTGGATGATAGCTGTTTTCCACTTCGCCCGATGACGTCACTGCGGGGGGTCCTGGAGTACGGCGGAAAAATTCAACCTATACCCCCCATAATGAATCCAAGCCGTTGATCACGGCTCATCCAAGATTTTGACTAGTCAACTACGGGGGGTCAGGATTTGATAAACAACGAGCTACTTCTCCCCCCGCAATAACTTATCCGAAAGCACTTTTCTATGATCACTTCTTCCGCTCAAGAAATTGCTCGGAGCTTAAGCTTAAATCAAAATGTATATTTCAATAAGGTTAATATTCATCGAGCTTTGAAATGCTTCTTTTATGATATAGTATAAAAACTTTATACTATAACATATGATTTTTTGATTTTCTAACTTTTTTGTATTTTTGATATTCAAAATAAAAATTGAAAAGGATATGCAGATATGATCTACAACCATCTGGCTCCACCTGGGGATAGTGTTTTTACCACGAAACACTAAGAACCTGCAGATCAGTGCCTTCACTTCGGGCATGGAGTCACATATTGCTTGATGGAAAATGTACAATGATCACACCGGGTATATACAATGATGATGAAACTTCTTCTTAGTGCCGGAAATAATGCTTTAGATATTGCCCATTCACAGGCATATCTAATACTTCTCCTTCAATATTTTCTAGCATGAAAGTGTTATTCATCTTGACTTCATTAATTTTGAATGGGCCATACCACAAGGGATCAAATTTGGCGTGTTTCCCTTTGTCTTCTCTTCGTGTATCCCATCTCAATACTAAGTCTGCCTTCTGAAACATGATTTATTTTGCTTTCCTGTCAAATATTGCCTTCATCTTCTGCTGATAAGTGAGCAAGTTGACCTAAACTTGATTTCTGTTTTCACTTAGCTCCATCACATTGTTCATCCTTCTGATCATGGCATTCGGTTCTGCTTGAGCATCTTGGAGGAAAGAAATCACAGGTTTTACCAACTGTGTGGGAAACAATGCTTGAGTGCCGTATATGAGCTCATAAGGAGACTTTCCAGTAGACCTCCTAGTGGTCATTCTTGTTGCCCATAGAGCAAAAACTAACTTTGTATCCCAATTCTTCTGATTTTCACTGATTGTCTTCAAAATTTTTACCAATGTTTTGTTGGAAGCTGTTGAATGAGACAATATCACATTATAAGTCTGACAAAAATTAATAAATCTGAGTGAGCTGAAAACTTGGGCATTATCTGTCACAATCTTCACTGGACATCCAAACCTGCTAAAGATATTCTCCTCTAGAAACTTCATAACAACCAAATCATTTGCCTTCTTGGTGGGGATTGCCTCCACCCACTTTGTAAAGTAGTATGTAGCAGTAAGTATCCACTTAAATTTCCCACTGGATGGTGGATTAATTTCCCCAATGAAATCCAATCCCCATTGTCTAAAAGGTTCTTCAACAAAAACAGGGAGGAGAGGTAATGGAGCTAGCTTTTTCTTTTCTGCAAATAATTGTCATTTCTGACAACTTTTGACTGTTTTATAAACATCAGCAAACACCGATGGCCAATAAAAACCTGATTTGAATATTTTATGAGCAGTTACCTTCCAGTTGTAATGACCTCCGCACAAGCATTCATGATATTCTTTGATCACTTCTGAAATTTCTTCCTCTGTCAGACATAACAACAACACACTAGCCGGGTCCTTCCAATATAATTTTTCTTCAATTATGACATAAGGTTGAGCCTTAAGTTGTAAAGCTCTGTATTTAGCTATATTTATTGAAGGGGGACAAGAAAGAAAGCATAAATAATGGACAATATCCTTATACCAATCTGAGCAGAGAAATTTATACTTAATTGCTGTCTTTGACTGATTATCACCTGTTTCTCCATCGACTTCCTCTACAGGGGCCAACAAATTGATTCCTAGTGCTTGGAAATTGGACTCTGTCAATAATTTGGCCAATCCCAATCCTTTAACCAGTTTGGTTGGTTTTACATCCAAGTCATATTCTTGGATTTTAGCGATCCATTTTCCCCTTTTACCTTCCACATCACTCTGTACTAGTACATCTTTTACAGCTGAATTGGGAACGTATGCTAAGATTTGAGAATGAAGGATATAAGTTCTGAAAGCTTTCAATGCTTTCACCAGAGCGTATACTTGTTTCTCCAATATATTATATTTCAATTCTGCATCTCGGAGAACTTTACTAAAATATGCTATAGGTTGTTCGTGCTTTTCTTCATTTCTCTGTAATAACACAACTGCAATCGTCGAGGGAGATGCAAAGGAAAAAATTTGAAATGGCTTCAAATAGTCTGGACTGATTAGAACAGGTGCTTCTTTTAAAGCCTCTTTAATCCTTTGAAAAGACTCCCTTGCTTCTTTGTCCCACTTCACTTCTGCATCCTTTTTTAACATGTCTGTTATCTTTTTGACGATTTCTACGTAATTGGGAACGAATCTTCTTAGAAAATTAATTTTTCCAAGAAATCTCTGAATATCTTTTTTGCTTCAGGGCAGTGGAATGGACTGTATTGCTTCAACCCTCGCTGGATCTATTTTCACACCTTGTTTTGAAACAATATGACCCAACATTTTACCTTCTTCCAGGTCAAAAAAAGATTTTTTAGGATTGAGTGACAACCCATACTTTCTACACTTCAGGAAGGCTTTCTGCAAATGTTGTAAATGCTCTTCATCGGAATTTGAGAAAATTGTGACATCATCTAAATAAACCACCATGAACTAATCACCTACGAATGCAATATCCATCGCTCTTTGGAATGTGGTCCCCGCATTCATCAGGCCAAATGGCATCCTGGCGTACATGAATGTTCCCCAGGGCGTAGTGAAGGCAGTTTTCTTCTGATCTTCTTTCTCCACAGCCACCTGGTTAAGCTCCAGTCACTTTTTGTAAGACAAAATCCATTTTCGGCAAAGGATAATTATCTTTCAATGAAGCCCTGTTCAAATTCACGAAATCTACGCACAGCCTTATCTCTCCATTTTTATTTCGGACTGGTACAAGATTGGAAACCCAATCTGAATATCTGAGTGGAACGATTATCTTGGCTTGCAGCAATTTCTTTATTTTGTTTTCGATCGGAGCCAACAACAATGGATTAATCTGTCTGAGCTTTTGTTTATGTGGCTTGACTCCATTCTTCAGTGGGATTTTATGCTATATGATACTCTTATCATATGTCTTCAAATCATCATAAGACCAAGCAAATACATCCTTGAATTGTTTGAACAAATCTACATACCTTTCTTTGTAGTCCTTCGGGACCCCTTTGAACAACTTAATCATTTTAGGCTCCCGTTGAGTCCCTAAATTGCAATCTTCCACCTGCTCATCTTGGTTTGCTTTCTTCTGATTCACTGCAACGTCATTTGTATCAAACAGTCTTTCAAGAGGCACCAAGCCTCTTGGAAAAGCGTTATCTTTCAACTGAATGATCTGCTGACCACCAATATTCATTTTCAGAGTCTTACCAGCCAATTCATCTTCATCTGATTCCAAATCAATCTGATGATCTTCAAAATCTTCAATCATCAACAGAAACTGCTAAATCCCGTCATCGTCCTCAAAGACCTGCCAGTGTTTAATATTGTCAGGGATCAAAGGTCTATGTCTCATCTCAATTTCATACCTTAGTTTCGGACTGATAGGAGGCTTGAATGTACTTGCTGCAATCGCCAAAGAATCATCCATTCTATTCTCTTCCCTTGGAACAAACTGTAAGTTGAAGGCCTCAAAATAATTTTTGATCAGATCCCAGACCTCATTCCGATATGATCTTAACCTGGGATGTTTAGTTTGACATAAATTCTTGATCTGTCTTATAATTAATTCTGAATCCCCAAACACAGTCATAAACTGAATTCCCATCTACTTAGCTGTCTGCAAACTAATAATTAATGCTTCATATTCTGCAACATTATTAGTGGATTCAAACTCCAATTTGAAGGAAAAAGGCACAAGATTACCTTCCGGAGAAACAAAAATGAAACCAGCTCCAGTGCCTTCTTTGGAAAACGCACCATCAAAATAACACTTCCACAGCTTATCTGAATGTAGCTCCTTATGTACAATTGCTGAAGGGAGCTGCCCTTGAGATTCTTCAGCAAATTTTGCATCTTCATGCAGCATGAAACAAGAGAGGTCATCCTTCTCTTGGCCATAAATGGGTGAATTACTTGCATCTTTCTTGGTAGCAGTTTTTTGAAATCTAGTCTCTCTATACAACCTTCTTTCTTCACCATTGAAAACGGGAATGATAGCATATGTAAAGTCCAGCTTCAAAACTCCTCCAAGATTTTCCCTCCATGATCTAGATAATAACATACCAAACCTGGCTGGAATATCTGCCACTACAACATCCATCATAATGCTTTTGGCTGGGATTTGAGCCAATGAAACAACCATATCCTTAATAATACCCACACACTTAACCCTTTTTGAGTCAAAAGAGTAAAGGTCTCTATATGGCTTAGTGATTTGTAAATTTAACTCTTTCATCACACTCAATGGCATCAGATTGTGTGATGCGCCAGAATCTAGCATACAATTATGCAAAACAAAATCATGTAACATAAGTGATATATAAAAAGGAGGGATAGATGAATCTAACTCTTCAACATGAGGTCCAAATGTAACCACTGGCTTTTCTTCCTGCAGATTTACTGTATCACTCACTTCGTCAGGCTGAGACAGATTGATAAATTCAGCAATCTCTTTCTTGTAACCAGGTGTTTTTATTAATTCAAGAAGAGGTACTTGTATCTTCACTTTCTCCAACTCTTTTGACAAACTGAAAGTTTGATTTGATCTTGTCAACTTTTCAGGTTCTTCTTGATCATTCTTGGAATTTGAGTTTTGATTAGAAACAGTAACCACTTTCTCCAAAATATTAGAATCTCTAACTTTTGTTTGAGAAGCTTCTGCTTGCTGCTTTTCCTTCTCTTTTTCTTCGTTCATGGGCTTTTTTCCCTTATCTGTTTTCTTAGTTTGATCTTTCTGGAATGGAGTCGCCATTGGAGCAGGTGTTGCTTCTGATTCTTTTTCTTCATTGTCTTGAGTCCTTAGTCTCTTCTTTGACCTCAAATCGTAGTTTTTATGCAACTCAGATTGCATGAAGTCTGTGAACTGTCTGCAGTAATCATCCATCTCTTCTTGATCAAATAAAAGATCATTTTCTTCCACTTCTTCTTCTTCAGCTTCTTCTTCTGTTTCATCGTCTTCCATATACACAGCAAAAATTTGAACATCATCCTCTCTCTCATCCTCATCATCTGCTGAACGGGACGGTGCTGCCTCTATGTACAAAGGTGCTTGCACCTTATCTAGATCTTTCTTCTCTCTTTGCAGAATCTGTATAGGCTGTTTTTCAAATTGAGGATTGAAAACCCCTCTGTTTTGTCTTGCAGGCTTACTATCTATTTCCAATTTCACCAATTTATTAGACATGTTTTTTATGACCTTAGTCATATCGTCAATTGTCAGGTCTTGAGCTGAGGCTTCTTCTTTCGCTTTTCCTTTATCTTGAACTTTACCAGCAGCGGACATATTAGCCTCGATCTCTAGAGCATCAGTTTGGATCTGCTCTAATGTAGGTGATCTCATTTCCCTCAATGTGAAACTGAATTCAGGTTCAAATGCACTAGCAAAAACAACCCTTGCTCCAATAGGAGGGGGTTTCATTTCAACAGGCAAACTATTATACAATTTATTAAATCTCTTCACAAAATCTTTCATGTTTTCATCAGGTTTCTTCTTTATTGCATTGAATTCTGTCAAAGAATAGCCATGGTCCCTTTTTTCACCCCATCTCTCAGTGAAACGCGTTTCTAGGGTATCCCAATCATTAATGGTACCATTAGCCAATCCTTTGAACCATTTCCTTGCCTCTCCACTTAGATACTGAACAAAAAGTCTCATTACAACGTCCAAATGCTCAACATTTAAATTCTCAGAAAATGTGCAAAATAGAGGCAAGTGCTGTTCTGCAGTTATTTCATCTTCACCAGTAAATCTAGGGAGTAACTTGAGATACTCCTGAGGCATATCATGCAGTGGTTGCGGTAAATTTAATGGTGCATATCTATTCATCAAGAAAGCAGGGGCTGCAGGGACGGCCATGTTTACGCCTGGGTTAACTGCTCCTTGAGCGGGGGTAAAATGAATACCAGTTGTAGGTAGGGATGAATGAGGTGAAACAACTGATATAGGAGTTGGAGTATGAATGATTGCAGAAGAGCTGGCAGCTATATGGGGCTGAGTTTCTATAAAGGGAAAAGACAC
This sequence comes from Pinus albicaulis, assembly GCA_034641835.2. NCBI lineage: Eukaryota > Viridiplantae > Streptophyta > Pinopsida > Pinales > Pinaceae > Pinus > Pinus albicaulis. Next base: position 946,256,652 of record CM076569.1, read on the forward strand.
AAACTCCAAAGATTGCTCTTCTAATGTGGGTTCTTGAAAACGAACGGGTGATGGTGCTGATTCTTCTTCCGAGAAAATGAGTTTCTTGGAAGCTTTCTTGGATGAGAAAATGTGTGAACTGCTGCCTGGTGTGAGCAGTGTAGTTTCAGGTGTATCTAATATTTTTGGTTTATGGCCCTTCTTTGAAACAAGCTTCTCAGGATCAGACAAAACAAGAACTTTTTGCTGAGAGGTATCTGACCTCGTGTGAGGTTTCTTGGGAGCCAGAGCTATTTTCAAACAAAAACAGCGTACTCTTTCCTCCTCTCTGAACAACCAGAGGAAATTTAAAACAAAACCCAGGGAAAATCTTCGAATCTTTGGTCCCCAGCAACCACGCTAATTAATGTTGTTCCTTGAGAAACAATTCCTTGCTGTGTAAAGGAATCCGTGCTCAAGACATTAAAGATTATGTCACAAACAAGTGTATATTTGTCTCTGTTTATTAAACCTTCAAATATTAATAATATAATCTCCAAATATCAAACCCCTACAAGTTCTGCAATGCCATGTTCTCTTTATGCTGAAGTGAATGAATGGAAGAAAAAGAAAGAAAAGGATTTCAATTTTATATGTTGCTTAAAACATAATCTACCATTATAAAACCCTGAAGAAGTGAGCAAAAATAAAGTTAAAATAGAGGAGCGCCCATTAAGGATGTTTAACTCTTAGATACACAGATATCAAGAGACCTGCAGCTCAAATCACTCTATTTTATTCATAGATATGGAAACGAAATGAAAACTAGAAAACTATTCAACATAGATAGAATGAAGGAAACTTGCAAAACTTTTCATTGATTCAATATTTTTCAGTACAAAATTAGGCTCCAAGGTCCAAAACTCGAAACCTCACTCCTTCTTCAAATTGTCTTTAAATACATTATCACAAAACAGTTTCCAGTAAGGAAACTGATTCTAACTTCTCTAACTGACTCTAATTGCCTAAACTATTAACTGTTATGGAGGTACATGCCTCAAGAAAAGTTCTATTACATTTGCATAATCCTAGGAAATGACATAATGAGAATTTTTAGAACTTTTAATCTAAAGGAACAACTGGTCCTGAAGTAGCTACGGAATCAACAGCTACTTTTGATTTATCCGTTGGAATCTTCTTTACTGTGTCAATGGAGAAGATTTTGCATTTTTTCCAAAGTTCACTTTGAGTTGTAGGAGCATTCCTATAGCTGAGATATTCCAATCTAAATGCAACTGCCTGATTGTGAGTGAGCCTTTCTGTGAAGAGTTCCTTTACCATCCATAGCAAATTGAAGTGCCTCTGTAAAAAGTTAAACATTGTCTCTCCCTTTAAAACTTGTGTCTTTTCGTGTCTGCTATCTGCTCTGCTCTTTGCCAGTGTTAATGCATCTTCATAAAATTTCCAAGTCAAAATATTTCCCTTTTCTGTCCAGCATGAAGGCAAACCTGTTCGGATCAATTTATCAAAAGTTATATCAAACTTCTTTACCGCCTCCTTAATTCTCGGTAACCTTTTCTCTGCAACTTTTCATAGATCATTCTTAATTATCATTTTATTAACTTCTTCAGCATAAAATTATCTGTCTTGTATCTCAATTTCTTCTAGCTCTTCATCTGATTTGGAGTTGATAAAATTTAAAAACCTCCTAGCCCAATTTGCTCTTTTAATGAGCGTTTGTTTTTCTGATGATATCTCCTCGTCATGGTCTGAGATGAGGCATTTCTCTGTAGGAATTATACTTAGGGAATCCCAATTTGACTTCATTTCAGATATAATTTCAGTCCAAATAATATCTTTAGCTCTTAAAAGTGAGATGTTACCTTTTAACTTCTCCTTGAGCTCCTTAATTTCATCCTCAGCCTTTTGTAATTGCTGCTTATTTTCATTTGCTTTATTTTCCCATCCTCTCATAATCCTAGTAGCTGTTTCCAAATCTAGCTGAACCTGCTTAAGATCACCTTCAGCTATCTTCAGTTCTGTGCTAAGCTGAACAATTTGGGTTTCAGGATCCGCATCACTGTCACCTGTAGGAATAACAAAAGTGCAAGTATGGTTTTGAATTTGATTCTGCAGAGATATAGCAGTCTGCTTCACTTTGGACAACTCTTCATCTTTTCGTAACAATTGCAAACGTAACTCCTCCTTTTCTTTTTCCACCTCAGCTACTTCTGCAGCCATTGAGTGCTCTGTAGCTGGTAATTTTAACGTTTTCCTTAGTGAGGATATTTCTACTTCTGCACTTTTCATGAGTTTTTGAATTGCAGCTTTATCATTTGGATCCACACCAATTTTCATAATGATCTTCTTCAACTCTTCGTTTTGAGTTGTTAGTGCCCTTGAATTAGCTTTCTCCATTTTGCATTGTCTGATGACCTTTGCAAGCATGTTTTTAGTCATGACTGCTGTGGCATTAGTCTTGCTCAAATCATTTACAATCAACTGCCCGGGCTGCATATGAAGATTCATTTTGTCCCACAATGGGATATTTTTAACATCCATGATTATGTTTACCTCATTAAAGCTGCTCGAAGACCCAAGGGACATTCCCTTTGGATGTGACAGAGCCATTCTAAATTGATATTTTTCAATATCCATTACAGTCAATAATCTGGTCTGATCAGCAGCTGTGTGATGTTCTGCTTGTGCTTCGACATTGGCTTTTATTCTCTAATTTCTTTCTTCAATTTGTGTGAATACTTGCTTGACTTCCGTTATTCTTTCTGAGTAAAGTTCATGTCTTCTAGGAGAAGAGGGAACACTTGATTCTTCATTGATATGAAGGGTAAAACCAGGCGAATTGGGAGAATGATCTTCTACTAGTTTGGTTCTCTTTCCTTCTCTAGGTTCCTCATTATCTATTTCAATAACATATTCTCTACTTCTTTTGCTTTCCCTTTCCATAATGGCAGGTGTTTGAATGCTGGTTTTTGAGGCACTTGTTTCACCTGGATTTGCCAGCTTCTCTATATCAGGCTTGCTTACATGGGAGAATGCAGCATACCCGTTCTCAACCCTTTTCTGAGAAATTATTCCATGCGGATCATAAGGCCATTTTTCTCCCAACAACAACTGTGTCCCTTCCAACATTTTTGAGACTTCATCAAAAGCTCTTCTCGTGTTGACCACAAAAGGTCCCACACTCATAGGCAATTTGTACATCAAACCTTTCTTCATGGGAAGAAAGTGAACTTGGTCTACATTAAGACTTTGCCTTATGAATTCCAAGGCGAAAAGTCGCATGGGTACAAAAGTTGGGAGCCTATAGGGCTCAATGCAAACTCCATACAACCTTATCTCTGAGTAATCTTCGAATACAAACCAATCTCCAAATCTGCAATTGGGTCCTATCTGTAGGAACTCTCGGGCTTTTGGTAGAAAGCATGGAGGAACAGTTCCGTTCAAAATTTTATAAGCAATAGACATGAAATGATTAGAAAATTCAAACAGCCCTGCTTCATTCTCTTCTTTTCTAATCATGTCGGTCCGGAATAAAACTGATTGCTTACTTTTATTACTATCAACTATATTTAAACCCAAACTCATGAACTCTTCAACATTTTGATACAAAAATAAGTAAACAACCAATGATGGAAATCTGAAGAAACCTGTTAGAGGAAAAGCTATCAATTGGGAATTTACTATTTCCTGCCAAAAAGACGGAATGTCAAGGACCACCCCTGGTTTCATCATCAGTGCAAACATCCCCAAGACTGATTTATCAACTTTGTGGTCATCGTCTTTCCCCAAAATCTCCGTAATGCAGCTAAGAACTGGCCTATACCAAACATTGAATGCCTCCAAACTGAACTCTTCTCCTTCAAATTGAGTTTTTTCTGGATTTGATTTCAAAAATGACATACAACGACTGAACTCTTTGTTTGAAAGGTCTTCAAAATACTGAACCAATGAATCTTCGGAGAATTGTAATGGAGACTTATCTTCTAGAAAGCACAATGCTTGGCGAATTAATTGTGTTGATACCTGCAGGACATTTTCTCCCTGAGAATTCATGACGAAACATTTACCAGGGTACATTGATGAGACTAACCATGAGATGAACTCGGGGAAGAAGTGAGTTTTCGGAACACAAGTGGACAGCACACCAGAACTTTTCATAGCAGACAATAACGGGGATTTATCAGTGTTTAGGGTTATTTGGTAATGCAATAAGGGATGATTGATGGACGACGCGGTATCCTGGATGTCCTTTTCACTATCTAGGAGGGGACTGAGGCTTGATGAACTAGACAAGGATATTCGTTTTGCCATGAATAATAGGAACTGAAAACAATTCGCGGGGTAACGGAAAATGCAAAGGTGGCAAGAACACGGTTCAAAAGGGGAAAAACAGTCACACATGGACAAAACGGGACTAAAGAACTCTTTAATAAGCTACGGGAATCCGTAATAAATGCCGACATGATGTGGACAAACCGTTGAGAGCGGATGACAGCTGTTTTCCACTTCGCCCGATGACGTCACTGCGGGGGGTCCTGGAGTACGGCGGAAAACTTCAACCTATACCCCCCGTAATGAATCCAAGCCGTTGATCACGGCTCATCCAAGATTTTGACTAGTCAACTACGGGGGGTCAGGATTTGATAAACAACGAGCTACTTCTCCCCTCGCAATAACTTATCCGAAAGCACTTTTCTGTGATCACCGCTTCCGCTCAAGAAATTGCTCAGAGCTTAAGCTTAAATCAAAACATATATTTCAATAAATAAAATATTCATCGAGCTTTGAAATGCTTCTTTTATGATATAGTATAAAATCTTTATACTATAACATATGATTTTTTGATTTTCTAATTTTTTTGTATTTTTGATATTCAAAATAAAAATTGAAAAGGATATGCAGATATGATCTACAACATCTGGCTCCACCTGGGGATAGTGTTTTTACCACGAAACACTAAGAACCTGCAGATCAGTGCCCTCACTTCGGGCATGGAGTCACATATTGCTTGATGGAAAATGTACAATGATCACACCGGGTATATACAATCATGATGAAACTTCTTCTTAGTGCCGGAAATAATGCTTTAGATATTGCCCATTCACAGGCATATCTAATACTTCTCCTTCAAGATTTTCTAGCATGAAAGTGTTATTCATCTTGACTTCATTAATTTTGAATGGGCCATACCACAAGGGATCAAATTTGCCGTGTTTCCCTTTGTCTTCTCTTCGTGTATCCCATCTCAATACTAAGTCTGCCTTCTGAAACATGATTTCTTTTGCTTTCTTATCAAATATTGCCTTCATATTCTGCTGATAAGTGAGCAAGTTGTCCCGAACTTGATTTCTATTTTCACTTAGCTCCATCACATTGTTCATTCTTCTGATCATGGCATTCGGTTCTGCTTGAGCATCTTGGATGAAAGAAATCACAGGTTTTACCAACTGTGTGGGAAACAATGCTTGAGTGCCGTATACGAGCTCATAAGGAGACTTGCCAGTAGACCTCCTAGTGGTCATCCTTGTTGCCCATAGAGCAAAAACTAACTTTGTATCCCAATTCTTCTGATTTTCACTGATTGTCTTCTTCAAAAATTTTACCAATGTTTTGTTGGAAGATTCTGCCAATCCATTTCGCTGTGGATGATAAGCTGTAGAATGAGACAATATCATACTATAAGTCTGACAAAAATTAATAAATCTGAGTGAACTGAAAACTTGGGCATTATCTGTCACAATCTTCACTGGACATCCAAACCTGCTAAAGATATTCTCCTCTAGAAACTTCATAACAACCAAATCATTTGCCTTCCTGGTGGGGATTGCCTCCACCCACTTTGTAAAGTAGTCTGTAGTAGTAATTATCCACTTAAATTGCCCACTGGATGGTGGATTAATTTCCCCAATGAAATCCAATCCCCATGGTCTAAAAGGTTCTTAAAAAAAACAGGGAGAAGAGGTAATGGAGCTAGCTTTTTCTTTTCTGTAAATAATTGGCATTTCTGACAAGTTTTGACTGTTTTATAAACATCAGCAAACACAGATGGCTAATAGAAACCTGATTTGAATATTTTATGAGTAGTTACCTTCCATCTGTAATGACCTCCGCACAAGCATTCATGATATTCTTTGATCACTTCTGAAATTTCTTCCTCTGTCAGACATAACAACAACACACCAACAGGGTCCTTGCAATATAATTTTGCTTCAATTATGACATAAGGCCGAGCCTTAAGTTTTAAAGCTCTGTATTTAGCTCTATTTATTGAAGGGGGGCAAGAAAGAAAGCATAAATAATGGACAATATCCTTATACCAATCTGAGCAGAGAAATTTATACTTAATTGCAGTCTTTGACTGATTATCACCTGTTTCTCCATCGACTTCCTCTACAGGGGCCAACAAATTGATTCCCAATGCTTGGAAATTGGACTCTGTCAATAATTTGGCCAATCCCAATCCTTTAACCAGTTTGGTTGGTTTTACATCCAAGTCATATTCTTGGATTTTAGCAATCCATTTTCCCCTTTTACCTTCCCCATCGCTCTGTACTAGTACATCTTTTACAACTGAATTGGGAACGTATGCTAAGATTTGAGAATGAAGGATATAAGTTCTGAAAGCTTTCAATGCTTTCACCAGAGCGTATACTTGTTTCTCCAATATATTATATTTCAATTCTGCATCTCGGAGAACTTTACTAAAATATGCTACAGGCTGTTCGTGCTTTTCTTCATTTCTCGGTAATAACATAGCTGCAATCGTCGAGGGAGATGCAAAGGAAAAAAATTGAAATGGTTTCAAATAGTTTGGACTGATTAGAACATGTGCTTATTTTAAAGCCTCTTTAACCCTTTGAAAAGACTCCCTTGCTTCTTTGTCCCACTTCACTTCTGCATCATTTTTTAACATGTCTGTTATCTTTTTGACGATTTCTGCATAATTGGGAACGAATCTTCTTAGAAAATTAATTTTTCCAAGAAATCTCTGAATATCTTTTTTGCTTCAGGGAAGTGGAATGGACTGTATTGCTTCAACCCTCACTGGATCTATTTTCACACCTTGTTTTGAAACAATATGACCCAACAGTTTACCTTCTTCCAGGGAAAGCAAAGATTTTTTAGGATTGAGTGACAACCCATATACATTTCAGGAAGGCTTTCTGCAAATGTTGTAAATGCTCTTCATCGGAATTTGAGAAAATTGTGACATCATCTAAATAAACCACCACGAACTGATCACCTACGAATGCAATATCCATCGCTCTTTGGAATGTGGCCCCCGCATTCATCAGGCCAAATGGCATCCTGGCGTACATGAATGTTCCCCAGGGCATAGTGAAGGCAGTTTTCTTCTGATCTTCTTTCTCCACAGCCACCTGGTTATACCCTGAAAAGCCATCCACCATAGATAATCTATAAGATCTAGTCACTTTTTGTAAGACAAAATCCATTTTCGGCAAAGGATAATTATCTTTCAATGAAGCCCTGTTCAAATTCCTGAAATCTACGCACAACCTTATCTCTCCATTTTTCTTTCGGACTGGTACAAGATTGGAAACCCAATCTGAATATCTGAGTGGAACGATTATCTTGGCTTGCAGCAATTTCTTTATTTCCTTTTCGATCGGAGCCAACAGCAATGGATTAATCTGTCTGAGCTTCTGTTTATGTGGCTTGAATCCATTCTTCAGTGGGATTTTATGCTGTATGATACTCTTATCATATGTCTTCAAATCATCATAAGACTAAGAAAATACATCCTTGAATTGTTTGAACAAATCTACATACCTTTCTTTGTAGTCCTTCGGGACCCCTTTGAACAACTTAATCATTTTAGGCTCTTGTTGAGTCCCTATATTGCAATCTTCCACCTGCTCATCTTGGTTTGCTTTCTTCTGATTCACTGCAGCGTCATTTGTATCAAAAAGTATTTCAAGAGGCACCAAGCCTCTTGGAAAAACGTTATCTTTCAACTGAATGATCTGTTGACCACCAATATTCTTTTTCAGAGTCTTACCAGCCAATTCATCTTCATCTAATTCCAAATCAATATGATGATCTTCAAAATCTTCAATCATCAACAGAAATTGCTTAATCTGTTCATCGTCCTCAAAGACCTGCCAGTGTTTAATATTGTTAGGGATCGAAGGTCTATGTCTCATCTCAATTCCGTACCTTAGTTTCGGACTGATAGGAGGCTTGAATGTACTTGCTGCAACCACCAAAGGATCAACCATTCTATTCTCTTCCCTTGGAACAAACTGTAAGTTGAAGGCTTCAAAATAATTTTCGATCAGATCCCAGACCTCATTCCGATATGCTCTTAACCTGGGATGTTTAGTTTGACATAAATTCTTGATCTGTCTTATAATTAATTCTGAATCCCCAAACACAGTCATAAACTGAATTCCTATCTGCTTAGCTGTCTGCAAACTAATAATTAATGCTTCATATTCTGCAACATTATTAGTGGATTCAAACTCCAATTTGAAGGAAAAAGGCACAAGATTACCTTCCGGAGAAACAAAAATGAAACCAGCTCCAGTGCCTTCTTTGGAAAACGCACCATCAAAATAACACTTCCACAGCTTATCTAAATGTAGTTCTTTATGTACAATTGCTGAAGGGAGCTGCCCTTGAGATTCTTCAGCAAATTCTGCATCTTCATGCAGCATGAAACAAGAGAGGTCATCCTTCTCTTGGCCATAAATTGGTGAATTACTTGCATCTTTCTTGGTAGCAGTTTTTTGAAATCTAGTCTCTCTATACAACCTTCTTTCTTCACCATTGAAAACGGGAATGATAGGATATGTAAAGTCCAGCTTCAAAACTCCTCCAAGCTTTGCCCCCCATGATCTAGATAATAACATACCAAACCTGGCTGGAATATCTGCCACTACAACATCCATCATAATGCTTTTGGCTGGGATTTGAGCCAATGAAACAACCATATCCTTAATAAGACCCACACACTTAACCCTTTTTGAGTCAAAATAGTAAAGGTCTCTGTATGGCTTGGTGATTTGTAAATTTAACTCTTTCATCACACTCAATGGCATCAGATTGTGTGATGCGCCAGAATCTAGCATACAATTTTTCAAAACAAAATCATGTAACAGAAGTGATATATAAAAAGGAGGGACAGATGAATCTACCTCTTCAACATGAGGTCCAAATGTAACCACTGGCTTTTCTTCCTGCAGATTTACTGTATCATTCACTTCATCAGGCTGAGACAGATTGATAAATTCAACAATCTCTTTCTTGTAACCAGGTGTTTTTATTAATTCAAGAAGAGGTACTTGTATCTTCACTTTCTCCAACTCTTTCGACAAACTGAAAGTTTGATTTGATCTTGTCAAATTTTCAGGTTCTTCTTGATCGTTATTGGAATTTGAGTTTTGATTAGAAACAGTAACCACTTTCTCCAAAATATTAGAATCTCTAACTTTTGTTTGAGAAGCTTCTGCTTGTTGCTTTTCCTTCTCTTTTTCTTCGTTCATGGGCTTTTTCCCCTTATCTGTTTTCTTAGTTTGATCTTTCTGGAATGGAGTCGCCATTGGAGCAGGTGCTGCTTCTGATTCTTTTTCTTCATTGTCTTGAGTCCTTAGTCTCTTCTTTGACCTCAAATCGTAGTTTTTATGCAACTCAGATTGCATGAAGTCTGTGAACTGTCTGCAGTAATCATCCATCTCTTCTTGATCAAATGAAAGATCATTTTCTTCCACTTCTTCTTCTTCTGTTTCATCGTCTTCCATATACACAGCAGAAATTCGAGCATCATCCTCTCTCTCATCATCATCATCTGCTGAACGGGACGGGGCTGCCTCTATGTACAAAGGTGCTTGCACCTGATCTAGATCTTTCTTCTCTCTTTGCAGAATCTATAGAGGCTGTTTTTTAAATTGAGGATTGAAAACCCCTCTGTTCTGTCTTGCAGGCTTACTATCTATTTCCAATTTCACCAATTTATTAGACAAGTTTTTTATGACCTTAGTCATATCGTCAATTCTCAGGTCTTGAGCTAAGGCTTCTTCTTTAGCTTTTCCTTTATCTTGAACTTTACCAACAGCGGACATATTAGCCTCGATCTCCAGAGCATCAGTTTGGATCTGCTCTAATGTAGGTGATCTCCTTTCCCTCAATGTGAAACTGAATTTAGGTTCAAACGCACCAGCAAAAACAACCCTTGCTCCAATAGGAGGGGGTTTCATTTCAACAGGCAAACTATTATACAATTTATTAAATCTCTTCACAAAATCTTTCATATTTTCATCAGGTTTCTTCTTTATTGCATTGAATTCTGTCAAAGAATAGCCATGGTCACTTTTTTCACCCCATCTCTCGGTGAAACGCGTTTCTAGGGTATCCCAATCATTAATGGTACCATTAGGCAATCCTTTGAACCATTTCCTTGCCTCTCCACTTAGAGACTGAACAAAAAGTCTCATTACAACGTCCAAATGTTCAACATTTAAATTCTCAGCAAACGTGCAAAACAGAGGCAAGTGCTGTTCTGCAGTTATTTCATCTTCACCAGTAAATCTAGGGAGTAACTTGAGATACTCCTGAGGCATATCATGCAGTGGTTGTGGTAAATTTAATGGTGCATATCTATTCATCAAGAAAGCAGGGGCTGCAGGGACTGCCATGTTTACGCCCGGGTTAACTGCTCCTTGAGCGGGGGTAAAATGAATACCAGTTGTAGGTAGGGATTAATGAGGTGAAACAACTGATATAGGAGTTGGAGTATGAACGATTGCAGAAGAGCTGGCAGCTATATGGGGCTGAGTTTCTATAAAGGGAAAAGACACAAACTCCAAAGATTGCTCTTCTAATGTGGGTTCTTGAAAACGAACGGGTGATGGTGCTGATTCTTCTTCCGAGAAAATGAGTTTCTTGGAAGCTTTCTTGGATGAGAAAATGTGTGAACTGCTGCCTGGTGCGAGCAGTGTAGTTTCAGGTGTATCTAATATTTTTGGTTTCTGGCCCTTCTTTGAAACAAGCTTCTCAGGATCAAACAAAACATGAACTTTTTTCTGAGAGGTATCTGACCTCGTGTGAGGTTTCTTGGGAGTCAGAGCTATTTTCAAACAAACACAACGTACTATTTCCTCCTCTATGAACAACCAGAGGAAATGTAAAACAAAACCCAGGGAAAATTTTCGAATCTTCGGTCCCCGACAACGACGCCAATTAATGTTGTTCCTTGAGAAACAATTCCTTGCTGTGTAAAGGAATCCGTGCTCAAGACATTAAGATTATGTCACAAACAAGTGTATATCTGTCTCTGTTTATTAAACCTTCAAATATTAATAATATAATCTCCAAATATTAAACCCCTACAAGTTCTGCAATGCCATGTTCTCTTTATGCTGAAGTGAATGAATGGAAGAAAAAGAAAGAAAAGGTTTTCAATTTGATATGCTGCTTAAAACAGAATCTACCATTATAAAACCCTGAAGAAGTGAGCAACAATAAAGTTAAAATAGAGGAGCGCCCATTAAGGATGTTTAACTCTTAGATACACAGATATCAAGAGACATGCAGCTCAAATCACTCTATTTTATTCATAGATATGGAAACGAAATGAAAACTGGAAAACTATTCAACATAGATAGAATGAAGGAAACTTGCAAAAATTTTCATTGATTCAATATTTTTCAGTACAAAATTAGGCTTCAAGGTCCAAAACTTGGAACCTTTCTCTTTCTTCAAATTGTCTTTAAATACATTATGACAAAATAGTTTCCAGTAATGAAACTGATCCTAACTACTCTAACCAACTTTAACTGCCTAAACTGTTAACTTTCATGGAGGTACATGCCTCGAAAAAGTCTTATTACATTTACATAATCCTGAGAAATGACATAATGAGGATTTTTAAAACTTCTAATCTAAAGGAACAACTGGTCCTGAAGTGGCTGCGGAATCAACAGCTACTTTTGATTTGTCCGTTGGAATCTTCTTTGTTGTGTCAATGGAGAAGATTTTGCATTTTTTCCAAAGTTCACTTTGAGTTGTAGGAGCATTCCTGTAGCTGAGGTATTCCAATCTAAATGCAACTACCTGATTGTGAGTGAGCCTTTCTGTGAAGAGTGCCTTTACCATCCATAGCAAATTGAAGTGCCTCTGTAAAAAGTTAAACACTGTCTCTCCCTTTAAAACTTGTGTCTTTTCGTGTCTGCTATCTTCTCTGCTCTTTGCCAGTGTTAATGCATCTTCATAAAACTTCCATGTCAAAATATTTCCCTTTTCTGTCCAGCATGAAGGCAAACCTGTTCGGATCAATTTATCAAAAGTTATATCAAACTTCTTTACCGCCTCTTTAATTCTCAGTAACCTTTTCTCTGCAACTTTTCGTAGATCATTCTTAATTATCATTTTATTAACTTCTTCAGCATAGAAGTATCTGTCTTGTATATCAATTTCTTCTAGCTCTTCATTTGATTTGGAATTGATAAAATTTAAAAACCTCCTAGCCCAATTTGCTCTTTTAATGAGCGTTTGTTTTTCTGATGATATCTCCTCTTCATGGTCTGAGATGAGGCGTTTCTCTGTAGCAATTATACTTAGGGAATCCCAATTTGACTTCATTTCAGATATAATTTCAATCCAAATAATATCTTTAGCTCTTAAAAGTGAGATGTTACCTTTTAGCTTCTCCTTGAGCTCCTTAATTTCATCCTCAGCCTTTTGTAATTGCTGCTTATTTTCATTTGCTTTATTTTCCCATCCTCTCATAATCTTAGTAGCTATTTCCAAATCTAACTGAACCCATTTAAGATCACCTTCAGCTATCTTCAGTTCTGTGCTGAGCTGAACAATTTGGGCTTGAGGATCAGAATCAACATCGCCTGTAGGCGAAATAAAAGTGCAAGTGTGATTTTCAATATGATTCTGCAGAGATATAGCAGTCTGCTTCACTTTGGACAACTCTTCATCTTTTTGTAACAATTGCAAACGTAACTCTTCCTTTTCTTTTTCTACCTCAGCTACTTCTGCAGCCATTGAGTGCTCTGTAGCTGGTAATTTTAACTTTTTCCTTAGTGAGGATATTTCTACTTTTGCACTTTTCATGAGTTTTTGAATTGCAGCTTTATCATTTGGATCCACACCAATTTTCATAATGATCTTCTTCAACTCTTCATTTTGAGTTGTTAATGCCCTTGAATTAGCTTTCTCCATTTTGCATTGTCTGATGACCTTTGCAAGCATGTTTTCAGTCTTGACTGCTGTGGCATTGGTCATGCTCAAATCATTTACAATCAACTGCCCGGTCTGCATATGAAGATTCATTTTGTCCCACAATGGGATCTTTTTAACATCCATGATTATGTTTACCTCCTTAAAGCTGCCCGAAGATCCAAGGGACATTCCTGTCGGATGTGACAGAGCCATCTTAAACTGATCTTTTTCAAGATCCATCACAGTCAATAATCTGGTCTGGTCAGCAGCTATGTGGTGCTCTGCTTGTGCTTCTATATTGGCTTTTATCCTCTGGTTTCTTTCCTCAATCTGTGTGAACATTTGCTTTACTGAAGGAGCCTTTTCCAAATAAAGTTCCCGTCTTCTAGGAGATGAGGGGAGATCTTGTTCTTCATTGACCTGGAGAGTAAAACCAGGTGAGTTGGAAGAATGGTCTTCTGCTAGTTTGGTTCTTTTTTCCTCTCGGGGCTCCTCATCATCTATTTCAATAACATCTTCTCTACCTCTTTTGCTCGCCCTTTCCAAAATTGCAGGTGTTTGAATGCTGGTCTTTGATGAACTTGACTCACCTGGATTAGCCAGTTTCTCCAGATCAGGTTTACTTACATGGGAAAATGCAGCATACCCATTCTCAACCCTTTTCTGAGAAATTATTCCATGCGGATCATAAGGCCATTTTTCTCCCAACAACAACTGTGTCCCTTCCAACATTTTTGAGACTTCATCAAAAGCTTGTCTCGTGTTGACCACAAAAGGTCCCACACTCATAGGCAATTTTTACATAAAACCTTTCTTCATGGGAAGAAAGTGAACTTGGTCTACATTAAGACTTTTCCTTATGAATTCCAGGGCGAAGAGTCGCATGGGTACAAAGGTTGGGAGCCTATAGGGCTCAATGCTAACTCCATACTGCCTTATCTCTGAGTATTCTTCGAATACAAACCAATCTCCAAATTTTCAATTGGGTCCTAACTGTAGGAACTCCCGGGCTTTTGGTAGAAAGCATGGAGGAAGAGTTCCATTCAAAATTTTATAAGCAATAGACATGAAATGGTCAGCAAATTCAAAAAGCCCTGCTTCATTCTCTTCTTTTCTAACCATATCGGTCCAGAATAAAACTGATTGCTTATTTTTATTACTATCAACTATATTTAAACCCAAACTCATGAACTCTTCAACATTTTGATACAAAAATAAGTAAACAACCAATGATGGAAATCTGAAGAAACCTGTTAGAGGAAAAGCTATCAATTGGGAATTTACTATTTCCTGCCAAAAAGACGGAATGTCAAGGACCACCCCTGGTTTCATCATCAGTGCAAACATCCCCAAGACTGATTTATCAATTTTGTGGTCATCGTCTTTTCCCAAAATCTTCGTAATGCAGCTAAGAACTAGCCTATACTGAACATTGAATGCCTCCAAACTGAACTTTTCTCCTTCAAATTGAGTTTTTTCTGGATTTGATTTCAAAAATGACATACAACGACTGAACTCTTCGTTTGAAAGGTCTTCAAAATACTGAACCAATGAATCTTCGGAGAATTGTAACGGAGACTCATCTTCTGGAAAGCACAATGCTTGGCGAATTAATTGTGTTGATACCTGCAGGACATTTTCCCCCTGAGAATTCATGACGAAACATTTACCAGGGTACATTGATGAGACTAACCATGAGATGAACTCGGGGAAGAAGTGAGTTTTCGGAACACAGGCGGACAACACACTCTATAGAGACTAGCAAGACATGCTGTGATTTTTCGTTATAGGTTACTTGGTGATGCAGTAGGGGATGATTTGACACGGATCACGTATCATGGACGCCTCTTTTCACTATCCGAGAGGGGACTCGATGTTTGAAGGGTTGCATAAGGATATTCGCTTCTTGCAGATTAACAGTGAACTGTAAAACAATTGCTGCAAGGGAAATGCAAAGGTGGCAAGAACATCGGTTCAAAAGGGGAAAAAGTCAGTCACACATGGACAAACGGACTAAAGAACTCTTTAATAAGCTACGGAAATCCGCAAATGCCAACATGATGTGGACAAACCGCTGAGGGATGGATGACAACTGCTCTCCACTTCGCCGATGACGTGCCACCGCTGGGGTCCTCCGGGAGTACCTTATTTAACTTCACAGCCGACACCCCCGCAGCTATTCACAAAATTGCCGATCACGTTCACTCGCGGATTCGATCGGCCAACTACGTAAATGGATTTGATAAACTACGAGCTACTTCTCCCCTCCTCTCAACAGCTTATCAAAGCACTTTTCCATTCCATCGCCACCTCGGCCTTCAAGAAATTAATGCAGCTTGCTTAAATCAAAACATATATTTCAATAATATTCATCAGCTTTGAACGCTTGTTTTATGATATAGTATAAAAATTTATACTATAACATATGATTTTTTGATTTTCTATTTTTTTGTATTTTGATATTCAAAAATAGAAATTGAAAAGGATATACATATGATCTACAACATCCTATCCCAATCGCTTCCTTTTCTCTCCAAATGGGGGATAATTATTATAAGACTTTAAGAAGGTAATAATGTCATTTAAGGAGATGTGATTGTTATTAAAGAGGAGGTGTGATCTTATGGTTATCTAATCTGTTGGAGTATACGGCTTGAATTTAGAGTACCTTTATGATTAAGGCTTATGTTGGAATATTTAACTTAACTATGTATATATTTTTAATTAAATTAAGTTTATTTTCTATTTTTTTTATTAGTCCTTTTCATATAATGTATACTTAGTTAATATGAATATTAATCTGGAATCATAATATTAATCTTTAACTCAGGTAATCTTGATATTAGTAGTTAGGTGTACTAGTGCGATGTGTGCGAGATAGGCAAGTGTAGCTATCAAATGCCTATACCGTACACACGCTAATATCATTGTGTATAACTCGGGAACGGGTTGTTACATACTTCCTCCCTTCAAAAAACTTCGTCCCGAAGTTCAGGTTTCATATACTCATATCAATATTGTGTTTTTAGGGATTTGGTGATTGTAGAATGCTTGTAATTTTAAGATTTGAATTTTTGTTTGAATAAGTATGTATCTGTAATTTAATTGTTATACTTCCCATCTCAACCGAATCTCCAACTATTCTAAAATCATCCTATCCTTCCTAATCTCTTCCACTCCCATCCTATCCGTCCTCTACAGGAATATGCCATGGCATCAGTTTTACTGATCCATTCATAGACCTCAATGATGTCAGAGTCGATTACGTCGACCTGACATGCTTGTAGGCATTCGGCAGTCATCATCACACGTCTAGGGGAGCGTGACTCGCACAGTCCTCCCATGACTCCAGGTATTGGAGGATAAACGGTGGGCAACACCTCCACCCCTCCCAGTAGGACCAGGGTCAACACCCTATCGTGGGATCTCAGGGAGTCTCAACTATTCTTGGAATTCTATCATCATGTAGATTGTTTCGGTAATCTTATTTCGGCAAGGTAATCACTGGTACACAATCTGCAATGTAAACACTCGTACACACATTACAACATATGCATCTATATTGTTCATAACAAATTGTTACCCATATAACAATCTCTACACATTCCAAATACATTGCTATTTATGATATTGATCCTAGAACTTATATAACATACTTGAATTAAAACATTTGTCCACATAGGTATCAATATGTCTAATACAATTTCTCGTTTAGATACTGTTTATGTTTAGTTCATACATGTTCCATCTATGATGCATTGCTTTAACCATTTTCAATCTGTATACCAATATGTTTCACTTTCATATTTAAAATGTAGTTACTCTTCTATTTCCTTTCCTTCAATCATATTTGAAATGCAATGAAATGAATTGATAAATAGTTTCATCTATAACGTTTAATCTATGATTTCATATTCTTGCAATGTTAATTTAAATGACATATTGCATATTGGTATCCATGCACCACTAAATTTAAACAAACAGCATATACCCTGTATCACTAGAGTGAAGTAGCATTCTATCTTTATGGGTATCCATGTACCAGCAAAGTAAAACTCATCCTTACGTAATATTTCAAAATAAAGTTTCAAGTATCAAAATAGAGCAGTCATATACATATAAAGTTTTCAGTTCTCAAAATTTAGCATAAGTTGTGGTAATTCTAGCATAAAGTCTCAGCATCCTCCCAAGTCGTTGATCCAGGACTATATTTGTCCCACTGGACTTTAACTTGGTCTATCTGGCAGTTCCTGAGCTGTCGAACCCTACGTTCCAGAATACGTAACGGTTCGACCATTAGGGTTCCCTCGTCTGATACCTGCAGTTTCTTCCATTGAAGGTCATGAGATTTATCAGCAATATAGTGTCGTAAGGTAGATACATGAAATACATTTTGAATTTTGTACATGTGGGGTGGCAGTGCAAGACGATAAGCGACAGGTCCAACTTTTTCCAAGACTTCAAACGGTCCTATAAACCGGGGGGATAATTTTGTCTCCTTCCCAAACCGAATGGTGCTCTTATTTGGTCTGATGCGGATGAAAACCTGATCTCCCACTACATAGCTTCTATCTGTCCTGTGAGCGTCAGCATAACTTTTCTGTCTATCCTGAGCCTCTTTCAATCGTTGCCTAATCAATTTTACCTGATCCTCCATCTCTTGGATCAATTCTGGTCCGACGATTATTCGATCTTCTAACCTGTCCCAACTCAATGGCGTTCTGCAGGGTCTTCCGTATAATGCTTCAAATGGCGGCATCCCGATTGAACTGTGATAGCTATTGTTGTAAGCAAATTCTACCAAGGGTAAGTACTTTTCCCAACACAACTGTTGGTCCATAACATATATTCTTAGCATATCCTCAAGTACTTGATTTACCCTTTCTGTTTGCCCATCGGTCTCAGGATGATATGCTGTACTCAAATTTAACTGAGTTCCCAAGGCCGACTGCATACAATTCCAGAACCTTGATGTGAACCGAGGATCTCTGTCGGATATGATTTTCTTAGGTACTCCATGAAATCTGATAATTTCATTTATGAATACCCGTGCTACGTCAGCTACTTCATAAGTATCTCTTACTGGGATGAAATGGGTGCTTTTTGTTAATCTATCCACCACAACCAGAATGGCATTATGCTTTTGTTGCGTAAGAGGCAGCCCAACGATAAAATCCATAGAAATTATCTCCCATTTGGTCATAGAGATGTCATGAGGTTGTAAGAGACCTGCTGGGTGACAGTGGTCAGCTTTGACCTGCTGACATTCAAGACACCTAGCGACAAATTGGACAATGTCATTTTTCATGCCTAACCAGAAGAAGAGTCTCTTAGTGTCAGCATACATCTTCTTTACCCCAGGATGTGCACAATATACTGCTCGGTGTGCTTCCTTCAAGATGGTGTTTCGGAGATCTCCACTGTCTGGTATATACATCCTTCCGTGAAATCGTAGAATTCCGTTCTCCTCCAAATCATACCCTTCGAACTTAGGTTCCTTCGAATGGTTGCTTTCGAGTCCTGACCTTACTTTTAAGTACCAACTATCTCTTATAAGATGTTCAAGCACTTGATTTCTCAAGTTCACCTTGATAGGTACGAGGGAGAATATTCGGGGTCTTCTACTTAAGGCATCTGCTACCACATTCTCCTTCCCTTTGATATATGAAATCGCAAAATCATATTCGCTTAGGAGTTCACTCCATCGTCTTTGTCTTGCATTTAAGTCTCTCTGGGTGAATAAATACTGCAAACTTTGGTGGTCACTTTTAAGCACAAAGTTTCTCCCTACCAAGTAATGTCTCCACATCTTTAAAGCTAAGACCACCGCGGCTAACTCCAAATCATGCGTAGCATAAAGTTCTTTATGGGTTTTTAATTTTCTCGAAGCGTATGCTATTACGCCTCCTTTTTGCATTAATACTGCACCTAACCCTTGCTTCGATGCATTGGTACACACAGTAAAGTCTTTATTCATATCCGGTACTCGCAAAATCAGTGCACTAGTCAATAATCGTTTAAGTTCAGAAAAAACTTTATCACACTCCTTAGTCCACTCATACTTAACACCTTTGCGCTGGAGGTTTGTGATTGGCTTTGCAATTTTGGAAAATCCCTCCACAAACCTTCGGTAGTAACTTGCTAAACCCATAAAACTACGCACTTCATGGGCATTCTTAGGTATCGGCCACTCCCTGATTGTATTTACCTTTTCAGGATTTACGGAGATTCCTTCGCCTGATATGATATGACCTAAGTAATGGATTTCTTTCTGAAAGAAAGCGCATTTGGATAATTTTCCATATAACTTGTGCTCTCTGAGACAAGATAACACTATTCGAAGATGCTCTTCATGCTCCTTCTCATTCTTAGAGTAAATGAGAATATCGTCCAGGAAAACTTGTACAAATTTGTCGAGATATTTGCGGAGAACGCTATTCATAAGGTTCATGAAGACTGCAGGTGCATTGGTCAACCCAAATGGCACCACAATGAATTCATAATGCCCGAAATGAGTTCGGAATGCAGTCTTAGAAACATCTCTTTCGCTAATCCTGAGTTGATGATAACCCGATCGCAAATCGATCTTTGAAAATATTGTAGCTCCTTTCATTTGATCGAAAAGGTTGTCAATGCGAGGCATTGGATACCTATTCTTTACCATGGCCCGGTTCAAATCTCGATAGTCCACACACAGTCGTAATGAACCATCTTTCTTCTTGACAAAGATTACAGGAGCACCCCATGGTGAAACACTGGGTCGAATGTGCCCTACATCTAACAGTTCTTTCAGCTGTATTTGCAATTCTTGAAGTTCCGGGGCGGTCATTCGGTAAGGAGTTTTAGATATAGGTTCCGTACCAGGTTTCAATTCAATGGTGAGGTCTAGCTCTCTCCGAGGGGGCTGTCCAAGTAATTCCTTTGGAAAAACATTCAGAATTTCTGATAGAATCGGATACTGATCTAAGGAAGGCCCTTTTTCTTTGCTTACCTCTTGAACTGCATACACTTGACAACCCTTCCTTAAGCACCACTTCATTTGCATAGCTAAGATGAAACACAAGGACACGTCTCTCTTAATACCTTGAATTTGGATTGTCTCTCCCACATCATTCAAGCAAAGTATTGTTTTCCCGGAACAGTCTACCCATGCTCGATGAGACTCTAACCAATCCATTCCTATCACTAGGTCGTAAGTTCCTAGGGCTGTGACATATACTTTTAGTTTGGTCAAATAGACTCCTAGATCAACTTTGCAATCCTCAACACTTAATTCTACCGATTGAAGGTCTCCTGAAGCCATTTCTACCTGTCTAAAATCGTCCCGTTTGCAGGCTGCCAACCCACATCTATTCAATGCATAAGATGAAATAAAACTATCAGTAGCTCCAGTGTCAAATAATATTTTGAGTTTTATTCTGTTGATTGTACCTGAAGATTCCACTACCGTGGATTGATGTGTTGCTTGGTTGTTGTTGACGACAGCATGGATTCTATGATTGCTTTGGGCATCTGATGATGGTTCTTTTCTTGTTCGCCGACAGTTCTCCGGACAATCACGTCGAAGATGAGGTCCTCCACACCCCCCAACAGTCCACTCGGGTTGGTCCTTTTGCATTCGACTGAGAAATTCCCGACCAAGAACTCTGTCCCCTGGTGTCGCTTCCTCTCCCATTCCTCCCTCGATTACCAGTCCCTCAAGACCTCCAAGCACTGATGTTTGAGGACTCGGAAGCTATTGTGTTTAAGGTCCTGGGAGCTCCTGCCCCCGCTCCTCTTGGGATAAACCTGTTACCATAAGGAGGTGGTCTCAAGTTATTTCCTTGGAAAAAATTTCGGGGAGTCCTTCCCGTAAATGCCTGCGGTATTGGTTCAGCTGGCTTGAAATCTCTTTTTATCCCCAGATGTTCTTCTGCATAACGAGCACTTTCAACCGCCTCTGCCACTGTCGATGGCTTCCACATTCTTACCATGGCTCTGATCCGAGGATTTAATCCAAATACGAAACGCTCGGCATGGCGTTCATCCGTGTTTAGATAAGAAACATATTTCACAAGTTCCATGAACTTTATCTCGTATTCTTCCACGGTTTTACCACCTTGGGTTAGAGTATGGAAGGCTCCAGCTTGCTGCTCTTGAAAGAAAGGTGGCAAGTATTTCGCACAGAATCGGTCCATGAACAACTCCCAAGGAATGGTATCTGAAGTGAGATGCAGTTGTTTTTCCATATTCCCCCACCAAATCAGAGCATTCCCCCTGAGTTGGAATACAACGATCTTTGTTTTAGAAGTTGAAGAATATTCTCTTAATGCAAAGCATCTGATCATCCCTTCCAACCATGCTTCGGCATGTTCTCCAGCTCGTCCTCCAGAGAATTCCAGGAGTTTAATCTTTTGCAGTTCTCGTGAAATACCTTCTCTGTTAGGTTTGTCATCAAAATCCTTAAGCTTTTCTGAATGTCTTTCCTCTAGATGACGTTGTTCCTCCTTGTTCCTGGTCAACTGCGACCCTTTTAACGTTTCCAAAATGGCTTCTAATGAGCTCATCACAGTAGTGAGATCGGGTGGAGCAATAGGTGATGACGGCGATCTTGATAGTGGTGATGGCGATGGTGAAGGTGGAGGTGGTGGCGTTGCCGCCTTTGGTACGTGTTAAACATGGTAATTTTTCCTGAAATACATAATAAATTCATGAGGAGTGGGTAAATTTTCAGACTGACAAAATATAATTTCGTAAGATTTGAGCTGGCATACAGGTATAGTTCTTTTGCTATTTTCCCTGCAGGCAGGGCTTACTGGTACCGAGGTTAAAGAGGGTGGCAACGCGACCTCCTTGTCCTATGCAAGGTATTTTATGCGTGCTAACTCTAGAGTGAAATGCAGGGGGTTTTTGTAGATCAAAGAGTTGTTAACAAAATAAGAGCTAAAATATAGATTTTAAGTAAATACCAGCAATTTACCTTATACATCACCTAATTTAATTAACCTGATATATATATATATATATATATATATATATATATATATATATATATTTTGAAATGTATCATATATGATTTCATAACCATGTTTTATTTTACAATTTATATATATTACTATTTTATTAAATCCAGACTCATTATAATTTCCTTAAGTTACTAAATCTGCCGATGATAGGATTTAGTGTCGTATGTATTATAAATTTAGACCCTACGCTATATATATTAACTCCAAATGATATATATATATATATATATATATATATATATATATAAAAAAAAAAGAAACCCTACTATATATATCTATTTAACCATACGACATATTTTTCGACTATAGATTTGTATAGATTTAAATATTGTGTTGATACGATCTATGTGTGTACATATGGGAATTTCAAAATAAAATATTTGATAATTCAAAGACTTTTTAACTAATGAAGTCAATTGTCATAAACCGCAATAATTATAATACAAAGGCTTCGCATGGAATAGTTGATTGTCCTGTAGAGCGAAGTCGAGTCATTAACCATTCCCATGGTGCACGTCACTCTCTATATGTAATGCTCTTTATATAATGAAGTCAACAGTCATTTAACCACTGACTGACGTGGCACCCATATATGTGGAATTTTGGAAAGTTTAAAAACTTTGATGTTTGAAAACAATAGTCATATGTAATGACTCTATATATATATATATATCAGCCCTACGATGTATACTCTAAACCACACGATATATTTTCAAAACCAAATGATATGTATTTATTATATATACATATATATATATTTTTTTTTATATCGATCGACTTTACAATATACTCCTTATGGCAACGGTTACCACGGACAACGACACATAACCCCAGCCGGATACGACACCTCTGGCAATTATCGGCAAGTCACGCCATGCGGTGTTGATGTCTTCGGCGATCAGCTATCGGGCTATTAACAGTTGTATGAATCAGAAGGATCGCATCACCTTCAAGAATATACTCCTGTCGGTCCCCCATGAGCCTTTCAAAAATCGATAACCCCTTTATAAATAACCGGCGGAACTTGAATTTCAATCATAATTTTTGTATACGATACTGATGATTGAAGCCACAGCTCGCTCCAAAAATCTAAGCAATTCTGGAATGGTTGCTCGCAATTCTTAAATGGTTTGTTTGGCTCGTTATTCTGGAAAGTAGACCCTATTCATTGAGGGTCATTATATCAGTTTCGTGGCTCACGCTTTTATCTGAAGAGTGCAATGAGAAACACATTCTTTGTGAGGAGACTCGCATCACACTTCAGAAGCTCGCTTTCAGTCCTGTGTGGATTACATGTCTATGTTTTGCATGGATATCTAGCTTTTGCACTTGCCATGACTTGATGAAATATTATGATCATTGTGGCTCGCATTCAATCCCTATGGTACGCACTGTAAATTCTATGGCTAATATTTCATTCTTAATGACTCACATTACAACCTTTGTACATGTCACGTGCTGATATTCTTGAGGTCCGTTATGGCTAACATAACTATGTTTGAAAGTTTGCATCACCCTATGGCTTGCTCTAATATTTAAGAAATTGGTTTTGTTACTCTTCTATCTTTGTGACTTGCTCTCGTTCATATGAACACATCTTCCTTAAATCTTGTATATTATTGATTTATCAAGAGCTATTTAAACAACGTTGACAGTGATGTCGTTATAGTAATACGTGAACGGACCTCCAAAATACTACTGTCATCAAAGTATAAGATCGATATAGCTACTGATTAGATAGATCAGTCCATAAGATCAGATCACTCTATAGGACTGGTTATCAAGATGCAAGGAACAATGCCAACATACAATTTGATGCTAGACACACTCATGCAACACTTAAAAGATGCCTCTGTTATATCAAATCAAATCTCTGTAATTTTCAAATCAGACCAATGTAACGAAAATATCAGTGCTCCAATACCCAAATCAGTTACCCAAATATGCAAGGACCGAGAGCCAAAACTTTAAATTATTCTTGTAAGTATTATGTGTTATATTTAGAGTGTTTTGGGCTTATTATTGTTTTGATTATAATCTGTAACAAAATCTTTGGATCTGATGCATATGATGGTCTGAAATAAGGTGAGAAAGGAGGAAAATTATTTAAGTATAATACCCTAACCGATCAGTCATCTACAGTAATAGCTGAAGGTACACTAGCAGAGGTCAGATCAGTGTTTGCAGCTAGACATCCTCAGGCATACACCAGCAGAGGTCAGGTCAGTGTTTGCAGCTAGACATCCTCAGGCATATTCTTGGCAGCAAGCAGATTCAAGGCATCTTCAACTACAACAGTGGCCAAAAGACTTAAAGGTACATGAATCGTTGAAGTGCAGTTGTTATATCAGTGAGAAGCAATTCTGAGGTTTTTGAAGAAGTTTTGATTCTCCAATGCATATCTGAAGCACACAGTAGCAGAAAGGGTTTTATTGAATTTCTTTGTAAGTAGGTCTCTTAGGTCTTGTGCTAATTCCAGGTCCCAAAGGATGGCCCGCTATTGGAAGTTTTAATGGATATGAGCATCGGTCTATCCATTTTGAAGCAATTTGCTAAGAGTGAAGCAATTGCTAAGAGTTAAAACCAGTACCAGGTTCCTCTTTACCAGTACTGATCCATGTAAACCTTGTTAAAATAGTAATAAAGTGGCTAAATATTACTAGAAATGTGTTATTGTAAGTCTGGGTTGTTTGTAGTGGAGATTTTACTGTTTCAATGAATATAAACCCGAATGATAGTGTTCCTTAAAATGAATGCTGAAGCATATTACTATTCTGAATGGCTTATAACACAGTTTGCTTGGCTTATAACAAAGTTTGCTTATAACACAATTGCTAATTTAAACTTAAAATCTATCTATCTTCCATAACATCATCTTAACTAACAGGTCCAAGAGTTTGAACAACCCTCTGATACCAAATGTAAGAACCCTCTTTGACAGTTTCCAAATTTTGCCACTCTATTTGTGAGTTTTGCTAGAGGTAGACTTAGAAGACTTAGTGTTAATTTGACTAACAGTTTTAAACCCTGCTACAGTTATCATCCTTTCCCTGAATAAATCTAAGATATCCTTTTCAGAATAAAATCTAAGCATATATATATATATATATATATATATATTTCAGCAGTAATATGATTAAATGAAGATCAACAGTGAAGTTTTAATGTTTCATAAAGAACTAGTCTATACATAGAAAAATACCTGGAATAGAGTTGATTACTTAATTCTCCTTGTGATGCTGTGAACAGATTACCGGGACAATCAAATCCTCCCAGCCAATCCAGGAACAATCCCAAACCCAGAGGATGTCTCCTCTGCCCCCGTGCCCAAATTTCCAAGAACCCAGAGACTCCTTCCCAGACAATTTCTCTAGCTTAAGAAGAATTCGTTTCTTTTCTCCCCAAAAAAAACCTCCCTTCTCCTCCATATCTCCTCCCTTAAATAATCTCCCTCCACCGCCTCTTACTTCCCGAGGTCTTATCCTTATTAATGGTGATATTATATTTTTATGGTATACTTTCATTATATTTGGACAGGAATATGTATCCTTAAACAACCTTCCTCCACCGCCTTACCTCTGAGGCCTTAATCACCTGAATGCTGATATTAAATGTTTTTGAGGTGAGGTGATCCATATTAATGGAGTTATGAATATAGGTATGGAGGTAGGTTTATACGATTGTCTTAATTATAGAATATGGGACTTTACATTTAAGTATTCTTACGTACACTTTTAAATACTTACATATCCATTTTTAATTAAATGAGTTAACTTTATTATATCATTTTCTTTTATTAGTCCTTTTCGTTGGGCTAAACTTAATATTAATCAAATCTTAATATGCTTAAGTCACAACTATGAAACTTGATATTAGTAGGTGTACTAGTGGCGATGTGTGCGATATAGGCAATCTGGAAATACTGTTAAATACAAGTTGTACACACACTAAAATATTTTCAGCAGATAACTTGGGAATGGTCGTTACATTTCCTTCTTAAATTTTTTCAAAAAGTGACC